>NIPQ01092122.1:0-32666 GCA_002806875.1 Lepidotrigona ventralis hoosana | reverse complement strand
AGAGAGAGAGAGAGAGGAAGAGGAGGAAAATTTCGGCAAACATCTTTGCTTTAACGAGAAGGAAGTAATTAGACCGAGCTGTATTATAGGAGATTTCAGTGTCTAATTAAAACCGTCTCTGATTCGAGGGAAAAGAAAATGGAAAATTTAATAAACCTTTTGCCCTGGAGCAAGTTTCCCGAACAATGTACCTATAGCGAGGGTTAAAGAACAGGTCGGCATAATTTTCTGCTTCCTTTTCCCCAGGTGTTCCGCGGAAAAACTGACACAGTTCCTTTTGTCCCGGCGATAGAATACAGAGCTACATCTAATCTTTTTCATATTCAAAATTCAATCGGACATCTAAAGTCTATCAGTCCAAAGTGTTCATTTAACCATCGAATGGTGGCGAATTAAGTATAAAAGAAGAATTACAAAAATATAATATAATTCATAAACACGCTTCTCCTCGGTAAATAAAACAAAATAAATTGTTAAGATATTCAATAAAAGAAATTCCAATATATATATTTGCGTCTGTGAAAAAAAAAAGTACACCATTAGGTTAAATCTAATTATCCACTGTTTGAGGATTTAAAGTATCTCGTTCAAATCGTGAAAAAAGAAAACTATCGATCCCTTTCGATTTTTTTGCGAAACAAACACATCCTCTCGCTGCGAGGTCGGAAATCCCTGATTAATTTCCACGAAGCTCCGAATTTCGGCCGGAGGAAGAAAATCACGAGCTTCCGTTGCAGGTAGACACACGTGCTCTGCCGGGTGCACAGCGAGTCGAGGTGAAGCGAGGTCGATGGAAAGTGGCATAATCGCGGATGTGGATCGGCTCAAGGAGAGCAGAAGAGGAGATCCTTTACCTTACTTATGTAACGAGCGGTCGCCGTGTGTCTCGTGTCTTCGACCGCGTCCCGAACCCACACACACACACAGAGAAGCTTCTCTCGACCGTGTTCCTTCCTCTCCCTACTCCTTTCATCGTGTACTTCTCCTCTCTTCTCTCGTTACTTCCACGGAGCCGTGGCCTCCGTCGTGGTGTTCCTGTGACCGGTGTCCCTGAAAATGCCCCCGGTCTTATTGGGTCGACGCCGCTAGTCACCCCCTTTCTCCTTCGGATCCGTTTTTAGAATTGTCTGTAGCTCCGAGTTTCCTAGAATTCACCAGGCAATGGATCTCGTTAACTTTAACGACAGTAGGAATAGTAGAACATTTCTCGAATGAGGGACAATATTTGGAAATGGCAAAAAAAGGAGGGGAGGGAGGGAGGGGGGATGCTGATTTTTAAGGAACACTTCGAGTTTAGTATTTTTTCCATTTTTGTTTTCCGCGTGATTGTGTGCATTGAGTTTTTTTATTGTCGTTTATTTTATGCATGCACGAGAGAATATGGATTTTGAAACTGTGATATTACAACTTTCGAACGGATCTCTGAATTCTTCGCTCTCCGAGAAATTACGAAATTTGACGTTCCATTGTGGACTTTTTTTCTTGTGGACAAGACCTTCGTTTGGCAAGATGAGAAATTTATATTAATAAATACTTCGAAATTTCGTTAAATCACACGATCTAGACGAGACACAACGATGGAAGATATTAAATAAATCCTTGGGATTTTCTCTCACAGCCGTGACATTAGAAACAATATAAAATTTGATAGTACAAAGAATTGCGAATCAACGTTGGCTTTTGGCCAAGTTAAACGCGATGAATTCTTCGACAATGTACAATCACCCTTATATGACTAAGCGCATTTGTCCGTGATCCCACAAGAAAATACATACATCCTCTTTCCCAACAAAATCTGATGAAACAATTAGACATGGAAAAAAAAGAGAAGAAATTCCGATGACGGAGATCCAGCGTAACCGGCGGAACAAACGCTGGAAGCTTAGGTGAGAAGGATGAGATTCATTCAACGATGAGTCGTAAAAGTCGAAAGAACGAAGCTGCGAAGGCATTATTTCCGGCATGGCGGTGATAGTCGCGACACCGAAAACGGAGGTCGTTGTTGTCGGAGGTCATTCGTCGGTTCAACGTTCGGGCCGTTTACCTGGCCTCTGCTCGCTAAATCCTTGGCCATCACACGTCCTGCATTACCATTCCCTCCGTGATCGTATATAGCCATCACGAGTCTTTTTCATAGTCGGGAGAAAATAGAAAAGAACGATGCGAAGTAAGACTGGAGGAAGCTCAAGAATCGAATAAAGTCGATAGAAAGCAGTACTGAAAACTAATCCAGTTGCAAGATGAGCTTCGATTGTCGAAGATTACATCATTGCCTATACTCGTACTGATTGAAATAATCATTGTTCTTTATTAATACTAATAGAATACAGAACAATGTAGCAGTACTGAAAACTAATCCAGTTGCAAGATGAGCTTCGATTGTCGAAGATTACATCATTGCCTATACTCGTACTGATTGAAATAATCATTGTTCTTTATTAATACTAATAGAATACAGAACAATGTTAGAGTACAATATACACTGATTACGATTATGATTCTTTCACGATAGCAAATTTTGATCGATTCATATGGATCGACTACTAAAGAAGAAAAATCACTTGTTTGTCTGGCCCCTGCTTGCTAAATCTTTGATCATCGCATTACCATTCCCTCCATGATCGTACATAACCATCACGATTCTTTTTCATAGTCGGGAGAAAATAGAAAAGAACGATGCAAGTAAGACGGGAGGAAGCTCAAGAATCGATAAGAAGCAATACTGAAAGTCAATGCAATTGCAAGATGAGCTTCGATTNATAGCCATCACGAGTCTTTTTCATAGTCGGGAGAAAATAGAAAAGAACGATGCGAAGTAAGACTGGAGGAAGCTCAAGAATCGAATAAAGTCGATAGAAAGCAGTACTGAAAACTAATCCAGTTGCAAGATGAGCTTCGATTGTCGAAGATTACATCATTGCCTATACTCGTACTGATTGAAATAATCATTGTTCTTTATTAATACTAATAGAATACAGAACAATGTCAGAGTACAATATACACTGATTACGATTATGATTCTTTCACGATAGCAAATTTTGATCGATTCATATGGATCGACTACTAAAGAAGAAAAATCACTTGTTTGTCTGGCCCCTGCTTGCTAAATCTTTGATCATCGCATTACCATTCCCTCCATGATCGTACGTAGCCATCACGATTCTTTTTCATAGTCGGGAGAAAATAGAAAAGAACGATGCAAGTAAGACGGGAGGAAGCTCAAGAATCGATAAGAAGCAATACTGAAAGTCAATGCAATTGCAAGATGAGCTTCGATTACCATCACGATTCTTTTTCATAGTCGGGAGAAAATAGAAAAGAACGATGCAAGTAAGACGGGAGGAAGCTCAAGAATCGATAAGAAGCAATACTGAAAGTCAATGCAATTGCAAGATGAGCTTCGATTGACTATACTCGTACTGATTGAAATAATCATTGTACAATATATTTATATAATATGTACGAATATACAGTAGAATAAGAGAGTACAAAATAATGTACTTTACTAACAAGTCAGAAGTATTTGTATAGTTCTGTCACGATAAGAAATTTTGATCGATTTACATGGATCAGCAAAGAAGAAGACCTTTCTTTCGTTCCTTTCGCAGAGTGTTTTTCGTTTTCGAATGACTCGAAGATTATACGATTGACTATACTCGTACTGATTGAAATAATCATTGTACAATATATTTATATAATATGTACGAATATACAGTAGAATAACAGAGTACAAAATAATGTACTTTACTAACAGAAGTATTTGTATAATTCTGTCACGATAAGAAATTTTGATCGATTTACATGGATCAGCAAAGAAGAAATCACACCTTTCTTTCGTTCCTTTCGCAGAGTGTTTTTCGTTTTCGGTATGAGGAGAGGTGAGTGCCTTGACCCTGTGAGCGGCGAAAGAAAAGTGCGAAGGGAACCGATGGCTCGAGCGTAATCCGGGTCGCGCTACCTTGTCCGTCGACTTTTCACGATATTCCTGCACACAAGTCGAGAGGGAGTTCATTGCAGACTGAGCAGGAACAGTGACGTAACTTTCCACGATTCGTTCGACTCCGAAAACTATAAATTACAAACATTTTTAACGCAATTTCGGATTTAAAGCTCGGCAAATAAATTACAGATTCGTTGCTGCCTTTTCTTCACTTTCATCCCTACGCCTCAAGAAACTTGCAAGAGTTATTACAATATTTGGCTCAACACCTGCGAGCAGGTCCTTCTTCTTGCAACATCCCCGATCACAAACAACTCTTGAACTTGATCATCTTATTCTCGTGTAAATATAATAAAGACAAAGTCTTATCTGGATCTCGTCCATGGAAATAGGGATCGGATCGGATCGTCTCGTCATTGATTCCTCGATCTTCTCGTTCAGAGGAGAAACGAACGAAAAGGGCAGATACTGGCGGGTGCTCGGTATTCGGGATTCGAATTGCGAGTGTAACTCACGCCACTGTGATCGTCCTCTCGACGGGGCAGAAGGGGATGAGAATACCGAAGAAGGAGAAAAGTCGAGGCTGCTGGAGGGGAACCGGAGGCGGCGAGTGGAGGTGGCGAGAACGAGCAAGCACACGAGCAGTCAGAAGGGAACGGAGACAAGGCGAGGGAGGACGAGAGCAGGATGGTGTGACGATGGTGTGTGTGTGTGTGTGTGTGTGTGTGTGTTGGATGGTGTGTAGCGGGGACACACGAGATGGAGGTGGCAGGAAGAAGGACGAAGGAGAAGCGAAGGGAGACAACCGGAGGCAAGTCGAACGAAGACACAAGTTCATATCCAAGAAGATGTGGGACGATGGCCCGGAGTAACCTCCATCAAGGATGGACTTCCATCCACCGACCGCCGCGCCGGGGGGACGTACTATACATCTATACCTTTCCTCGCCAGTTATGCGAGGAGGCTGGATAATCGTCCGCGGTGTAGCGGGCGGCCCCGATCCCGATTCCGATCTCCCGAACACCGGGATCGCGCGAAACGCTATTTCGATTTTCTATTTCCGAGCGCTCCTTTGTGTGCCGCGCTGTTCGAGTCTCTACGAACAAGCAAAAGCAATCGCGGCCCGCTCAACTAGTTCCGAGATCGATTACGGAATAATCGAGTAGAATATTACTTTTACTCCGAGAACCATGGAGAAATAGAGAGAGAGAGAGAGAGAGAGAGAGAGAGAGAGAGAGAGAGAGTATAGCTTGTACATAGCTTACGTGTATGTACATATAACGCGTATCGCGTATGCACATGATGAGAATACAGAGCGAAACAGGGCAGAAATGTATTTGTATCCCCTTGCGTGGGATTAATTTCTATTTTCAAGACAGTTTGGTAAGGAGCCCAAGATTATTGGACCTGAAATTATTGGTCGTCGATTGTCGCGCGAGCGAAGGTCTGCCCGGTATCCCGGAATGGTTCACATGTCGATTGTAATTTGTTTATCGGCTCCAGGAGCCTCGGTGAGCCCGAGGTGAACGTCCGTCGAGGAAAAAGGATTGTTGTTTTGTTTCAACGGCTGCCCGGAGCGGATAATGACGTCGACGAGCGGCCGGCCGTTCAGTCGAAATGTGGAACAGGAATCGTAGAAAACGAGGGAAATTCTCTCGTTTAATCTTTAGACTACCGATCCGTGCTGACGCGCCTCAAATTTACTGGACGCGACCGAAACTACTGTTGTGGCTAACGCTTGTCCCTGAAATTTCGTGGTATCGTGATGACATCGAATTTCGATGACGAACGAGATTCGAAGATGAATCGAAAGCGATGACTCACAAACGTTAGACGAAGAGGCGCCATTAAAATGAGATTCTTTATGACTTTCGCTGGTAATCGCCCGATGAGAGGGAACATCTTCGAAACACTGAAATCCTAGCTTTTCGGACGATCGCACATCCGGACGCTGGAAGAGTCAAAGAGTCGGCAACACAATGACGAACGCAACGACTCGTCGACCAAGATCCTCCAATCTCGTCGACGAGAGCAAAGTAGAATTATCGGTCGCGAAACGAGAGAAAAGGAAAAGAGAAAAAGACAAATAGCTAGAGAGCCTCCCTCCCCCTCCCCCTCCCCTCCCCTCCGAAGTAACGGAAAGTCGTAGAAGGTTGCACAGAATGGAACGAGTCGGAACAATTTCGTGGCATTCCGCGAGATGGTCAGGCCGACGAACCCCGGCGGCGGCGTGCACGTCCGTGCGAGCAGAAACAAACGCATACGCGTGAAAGTAATGGCGTTGCAGCATGGTGTGCGTGTGCGATGTGTGCACGACTTGTGTGCCTGCATCACGTCACATGACTTCGCCTTAACCCAGTGCCAGTGGCAGTTGCCCATGGAACGAGCGCTTTTTGGGTCTAGGTCTATCGAGGGCGTTCACCCCGCTTACGTTGCTAACACACTTACCATACCGCTCGACGAGGCAGCTCAGGAGGCCTCGGCCAGCCTCGCCAGGCTCGTTTCCACCGGGCGAGCGACGGCCACCAACGATCCGCCAACCAGACGAAGAGAGTAACGTCTGCCTACGCCACTATGACCTCCGGCCACGTGGTCAAGAGGCTTCACTTTTAATCGCGCTCCGCTCGGACCGACCGCTTCGTTCCGGCCGGTTTGCCGCTCGCTCCTGCACGCCTCTTGCACGCCAACATCTGAAAATCAACAGCCACCGGATTAAATCTTCATCACCCTCTTCGATGATTCAACATCCGAGATCGGATGTCTCGGATAGATTCTTTTTTCTTTTTTTCTTCTCAAGGCAGACCAATCGATCGGTTAACGGAGGTAACGACAGCCGAGCGACGTTCGCGAAATTTTTACGATTTCGAGAGAGGTCGTTGTCCGAGGATAGTGACGAGGAGGAGATCAGGACGTTCATCCCGCTCGCATTGTCAGACGGTAGTGGCACACCACTGTCGTCCATCTTCTCGCAGACAGACGGGAAAAATATCGACTACCTACACTCCTCGGAGATCTATCGCCTCCAGTTGTTCGCTAAACAATAGAGTAGCGTCGACACTCCGAAAATTATACTACCACGCTCTGTCCTTGATCTACCCGCCGATCGTCGCTCGAGCGTGTTAGACGAATCTCTGGCAAAGTCTGGGCCTCGTTCGTCGATCTCGAGCGCGCTAATTGCAGCGACGGCTCGATCCGAAATCCCACCATCGAACATGCAGAGAGGTCGTTTTTCATCGGGGAGGGCGAAACGAGCTTTATCGGTTCCATTGAACCCAACAGTCCCGCCGCTCGTTTCACCTTCGCTTCGAAACGACCGGTACGCTTAACAGTACATCTTTCGGATGTAAATTCTCCTCGTCGATGGCTCGAGTGACGAAATTCACTCTCTCGCGTGCGGGTCTCTCTGGCGCTCTCGCCACGCCACGCCACACACGGTGTACTTTCGTTGTCGTCGAATGGAAAAGTTCCCTAAACGCAATCGGGACAAAACGACTCGGCGTTACCGTTAGTCCGCGCCGGTGATCGCACCGCGCCTTTTACTCTACCGCTCGCTTGCGAGCGACCAGCCGCACCTCGCCAAGAGGACAGAGAGGGTGAAAGCCCTACGAGAATGTTCGACATGAATGGACGAGGCTGTTCCGGAAACCGTTATCGTTATCGCGTTCGATGACCGGAAGAGAATCCCTCCATCCAGCACGCAGATCTCATGAATCGAGAGATTGCTTTCGTCGGGAGAAATTTCCATGATAATCGAAAATTTGTCTCCCGCGCGCGAGTTCACGTCGATTTACAAAAGGGGGAAAAGCACACACTCTGTTTTCTTATTTCTCTCTGTGCAGCTGCAATTCGCGGGTATGCTTCTCTACGTTCTACCGTCTATAAACTGACGTCTGACACTCGCGGGATATCCTATTTTCTCCCCTTTGTCACAGTTCGGATAAATTGTATTTCAATTTTAAGATTTGCAGCGGACGAATAAATGAACCTAGAAGGAAGATGTACTACAGCCATACATTAACATAGTTATTGCTTGACTGACTATAAACAAGTGGAGTATATTTATATGGATAAAATTGAACTTTGAAAAGATTTTCAAAAATATCATTAAAAGATACGTGTACCCATAAAAATCGTTGCAGATAAACGATCTTTTTCAAACGTGTCCATTTAAACGCACAATCGTTAAAAACTTTATCACAGTTGGGATAAATTGTATTCCACTTTCAAGATTTGTGAGCGAATAAATGATAAAATTGAACTTGGAGAATTGAATTTTCAAAAATACCATTAGCGCTGATACGATTAAAGAGTCATTGCGTGCCACAGTTTTCACTTACAAAATGCGTATTTATTATTAAAAGAAAAGAAATCTGTAACGATCCTAAAAATCGTTACGGATAAACGACCTTGCTTTTACGACCAGTTTTTCAAACGTGTTTCCCACCTTTTAAACGCCCGACCGAACAATGAAATCTCGAATGTTTGAAATTTCACAATGGCGATTGTCGTGGTTAGAAGGTTCTCTCGTCTTCTCGTCAAGTACGGTGACCATCGTCGGGGCTCTCTCGTCGCGTATGCGTGCCGCGTACTGACTACCCGATGCACATGCACATGCACATGCACACGACACGCGCACGCGTGCACGTATAGACGAGCGTTCGCGCCGGAGCTTCAGGAACTGCGATGCGTGACCTAGTGCCGTTGCGCCGTTCTACCTTCGAACTAGGTCTTCCTCGTTCCCAACTAAGTCCGTGCGGCCAACAAGCGTACACCAACGCCGAGAATGCACCGGCGCATCGAGCTCGTCAACTTCTCTAACCGAAGAATTTTCGATACGTTAGCTCCGCTTCCCATCTATTTCTGATTCGTTCGTATAAAAGAAGCATAATCTTATTTCATCAGTTATTCAGACGAAAGTTGGAAACTCGTAGAATAAGATGACCTAAGACACCTGACAGTAGGATACATTGCGCGTGAACTGAAGTTGTTCGTAATATACTTCATTGGAACTTCCTTTGGAATAACGAGCTAGCTATACCGATCTCTGCGCCAAATCTCACCAATCAGCTACCTCCGTTCTGAGCGATTAATCGAGCATTCTAGATTCCACCGGAGCGTTCCACGCGGCACCGTTTGTCGTGACTTTCTCACCAAAGAGAAGAGAACGTCCTCTCTCGCGGCGAGAAGAGAATTTGGCGGGCCCCGCGAACGAATTTCGGTACAAAATCGTCGATTACGTAAAGCAGGTACACGCTGTCTTGTATCTCGCCTGTCATCCTCGGGCAGCGGGGCGAGCGCAATCGTTTCGGGGCCCCGTTAGAAGCGGATTTGTTTACGTTACGGAGTCGAACACCTGTGAGAGAACGACGGCGAGAAGAGCGAGCGAGCGAGGCCGTTCGGTAAGAGCTTGGCCAGGTACGAGAACGAAACGCGGCGACGTCGGGTCAATGCCTCGTATACGGAGCAGCGTACAGCTCGCCGACTTTCCGTATATGCCCAGAAATCTCGGTCTGAGATTCGTGCCCCGAGACCAGATAGCGATAAAAACGAATGTGTCACGGGAGAATTCCCTTTTCAAAGCGGAATCGCGCGATCCCCTTGCGCGCCCCCATTCTCACCCCAACAGAACGGATCTCGTTTCTACAACATGCGAGTCCGATCGACCCGATCGTCGAAGCTTCTGCAGGCTCGTTCGTTGCATTATTACCGAGCGGTTTCCGGATTCGATCGGCTCTCCGCGTTTTCTTTTTTTTTCTTTTCTTTTTTTCTTTTTTGTCGAGTTTTCCTTCGCCGATATTCGAAAGTAATAACAACAAACGATCACGTACGATAACGGAAATCGAATCGAAAGAGCAGACGTCCGTTGCTCTTCTTTTTTTTTTTTTTTTTTTTTTNAACGTTTGGACTCTGTTCGCGAAATATTTTTCTGGGTCACGAGATCCAATGTTGCCGTTATAAAAGCGTCGTGCACATCGTGCACAAAGGTGTTGAAAGGAGCGTTTTTTTCTATTTCGCGCGACATTGACGGTAATTTAGATCTTGCATCACGTAGCACGTCGTTTCCTGTGCGCGATCGAACGAGCAACGCGCTCGCACACACATCGCCTAGCCAGTTACGAAACAGCACGACAATAACCCGATCGTCGATCGGCGAGATAGATGGGAAGCTTAGTCACACCTAGACAGCTATGAATTCGACAGGTTGGAAGTTTCAGGGTCGGGCCTTCAACCTCGAGCGTTGAACTCGAAAGGAAAAAAAAAAAAAGAAGAAAGAAAAAGCCTCGCCGACTAGAATAGACGACTGGANTCAGTCAGTATTCGTCAGGTTTTCGGCGCAGTATCGGCTCAATGAAAATCGGAGCCTGTGCACAGGTAACAGTTGATTTCTGTTACCTCTGGGGGAATTTTCTTCTCCGGGGATTTGCCCGTCGCGGTGCAAAAACTTCCGCGTTGCGTGCGTTTTGCATACAATCGGTAACGCGATTCCAACGGGTCGGTCGGGAGGAACCGGTTGTTAAAAATGTGATAAACCGGTTGACAAACTGGCGAAAAAAATCGCTGAACCGTAACCCCGCGGTTTTTTTTCGCCGAGCGTCAATCGTTTCTCACACGGGAACGTCGCTCGGATCCGTGTCGGATCCGGATAAAAAAACGACGAGTCGCGGCAGATGAACTTTCGGCCGGTTAATTGGATGCCCGGAACGAACGTCAATCGCGTTAATATCGCGTTTCTATCGACATTCTGCGGCAATTAAAAATTTTCTCCTATTTGAGATCAGAATGGAATGAATCAGGAGATGGACGAAGAAAGAGAAACAACGATTGATGGCGATAAATTTGATTCGATTTTTCTCTAACTCGATTACGGAATCGATTTACAATAACTCAATTTGATGAGTAAATATCCTGGCAATTAAAGATTTCTTCCAGTTGGAAGCAAATCAGATGGACGAAGAAAAAAAAAATAGCGAATCGGACGATCGTGAAAAAACAAAATAAAAAGATTTTGATAAGGACCGATTCGATTAATATCCAATGAAAATTCTCTGTATTAATTGAATACGAATTCCCGATTTGCAATAATCAGGGATACGCGGGGTCGAATCGTAAAAGTACTCTGCCGCAGAACGATGAAAGGTTCGTCAAGTGCGAGGCGCCGATACCGTTCGATTCGCGGTCAAAGCCATCGCTAGGGACAGCCTCGAGGAAGCAGAGCGGTCGTCGACCCCTGAAAATACTCTTACGCATTGTGTGCCACTTCACTTCTGAGCGGTCTCGGGCCGAGCGAGGACGAAGAACGAACGAGCGTCACTCGCTTGAGGCGGGCGAGGACGAACCTCGATGTTTCCAACTTGGTGTTACATTATGGCTCACCCTAGGATTCCACGCAGCTCTCTGCCCACACCCCGATCCCCTCAAACCACCGCCAACGCCTCCTTCCTTTCAACGTTTCCCTCTTCTTCTTCTTCTTCTTCTTCTTCTTCTTCTTCTTCTTCTTCTTCTTCTTCTGCTGCTGCTGCTGCTGTTGCTGCTTTTTCTTTATCTTCTTCTTTCACGTTTCTCCTTTCGATCTGACTCGCTACTCGTTGCTCGGGCCCAAAGCTAACAGTACTCCCGTGCCTAGCCTAGCCAGACGTTGAGACCGTCAGGGACGTATCGCTGAAATTTCTGGGCCCAAACGAAAACGAGTAGGCCATCCTCGAGTAACGTTAACGTGCTTCTCCCTTTCTTTCTCTCCTGATCCTCTGACTGCTTCCTCCCTTTTAAACGCTGACGTTTCGATGACATTCTCACAACAGACTATAGAGTTTCATTGACAGCTTCTGTCGGTCTCTTTTCGATAACTCTCTTCCCTCGTTCTCAAGGATTTACACAGCAACTGAGAGATCTTGTACTTTGCGTGATAAAATTATCTGAATGAGAATAATGATAAATCGATGACACGATTACTGAATTGAGCAAGCGCGAGGACGTTCCAAGTATAAAGCTGTTCATCGACTTTTCAAGACAGAATTTCTAAACCGAAGGACCAAAATCGTGGACCTCGCAGGAATACGATATATATATATATATATATATATATATATATATATATATATATATCCCTATATTAATTAGAAAAATAATACAAATTTTGCCTTGTTAATGGAAACAATTAGCTATATGTAATATACTACATTTATGCGGGTATGGACATTCGAGTATGTTGTCACGGCTAACCAAGTCCCTGAAAACAATTTTAAAATTTCTTTCATCTCGCAGAAAAATTACACGTCCTTTGTCTAGAACATTGTTTAAAACACACGCCGAAAAAATAATTTTTTTTAATTATTTCGTGCTATCTTACACAACTGCGAAGAGTACAAGCACAAGTTATCGGCGGTGCTGTAAATTTCGTATCCAAAACATTTAAGCAACGATAACGCACAAAAAAATAAAAAAAAAAAAAGAAATGATAAAGAAGTTACTCATAGTAACGGTGATTATTGCAATCGCAGCATCAAAATAATTTTGTTGAAACGCGTAATTTTTTAACACAAAAATATATTAGCGTCGAAACGTTCTTAGGGTATAAATAAAACTATAAGTTCACGTATCGCAAAATCCCAAAAGAATACAACATCGTATATGGAAATATAGGAGCGAGGTAGCGAAAGTTATATATTCTTATACACATATTTGGAAATAATAGATCACTAAAAGCGCAAAAAATGGAATCCTCATAACGTTTGGCTCTTATCAGAAATTAAATATTGAGAAGCCATGAACGTTAAAAATCACAAATAAAATATCATTCCAAACACTAAATATATACTCAATTACAACATTTTATTATAAATATGTTGCGTCGACGAATTAAAGTGTAAATATAGAATATGATCAAACATTAATTGACAAAGAATAATGAGGATGTGAAATGTCCTACCTTATCAAGGTACAGGACTGTCTGTTCCACTTCCACTGTTGGTCCCAGCTTCTGTTTTCGTGGCAGCTACTCTGTCACCCCGCTTAGAACTCTTCGATAGGGAAGCAACTTCTTTCAACAAACTGGAGATCTTGTGTTGCATCGTCGATATTTTGGCTTCGTATTCCTTCTCTGTCGCTTTCATCTTGTTACGCAGCTCTGTTTCCGACGTGAAATTTTTAGCTTTCAATTCTGTAATCTGCGAACAAAAGTAATTCCCACTGAATTAGAATTAGTTGATAACATTAGTTGAAACTTTCCCTTTCGGAGTATACTTACTTGTCTATCCTTAGCGAGTAATTGCCCATCCTTAATAGAAATTTGTTTTTGAAGATGGGCTATCTTTTCTTTAAGTTGAGTAACCGCGACTACATGATCTGAACTGTTAGGATCATGTGGATCGTGGACGCCACCCATCCGCGCTGCTTTCACTGGTGTCGGACCGTTTGTGTCTGCACCTTCGGACTGAGGCGGCAATTTCGTTACATCGACTCTGTGTGGTCTCTTATTGTGACTTTTTAATCTGAAGCAAAATAAACAGATTGACCAGGAACCCATATGAAATGCCTATACGTTAAACATTACCAGATTGTGTTACAACCGAAGTGATACTGAAATTGTGATGAACACAATTAAAACTACTAAGCATAAAGTTACCTTGTGACATTATGTATTTGGATAATTACTTTTGTTCTTTGTGCTTTGCTGCTCGTTGTTGTGCTAGTTTCAAATGTGCCCTCCTTTCAGCATCGGATTGTTTTGTTTTTGCCAGTGCTCGTTTGTATGATAGTGTACATAGCCAACATAATAATTTCCCATCAACCTTTAACGAAATGTTAATAATTACCATGTGTAAGCCATGAGCATATCATCTTTTTCTATCAAAATGAATTACTTTCTTATCTTCATCTTGTCTGTCAAAGGCACACTTCTGTTTGCATTGCTCACAAGTAACTGGTGGCCCATAACGTTTTTCAGAATTTGTACATCTTTGACATTTACTACCAAT
This sequence comes from Lepidotrigona ventralis hoosana, assembly GCA_002806875.1. Lineage (NCBI taxonomy): Eukaryota > Metazoa > Arthropoda > Insecta > Hymenoptera > Apidae > Lepidotrigona > Lepidotrigona ventralis. Next base: position 18,752 of record NIPQ01092122.1, on the reverse strand, counting down.
AAATGCAGCTATGGTATTGCAATATTCACAGGCCGATGGCTTACCATAAGATTTCACATTTTGTTCGCATTTCTTACAAATAGTGCTTGTATTACCCTTTCTGTAAAAAACAAAATTACTTGGAGACATACCAAATTTATGAAGGTACAAATCAAATCATATAATGCTTACATTGTTTGTTGAAATTCTGATCTACAATATGTACATTTCACCACAGGAAATGCACCCCTGCATTCCTAAATAAGCAACATAATATAGTAAAAATTCATTAAAAAGGCGCATAAAAATATAAAAATCTATAATGTATGTATTTACATTTAGTCAGTTTTAATGTTCACACGTTACTCAAGCTTTTTCACAAAACACATAATACTGTAAGAAAAAAATATTTATTAAAACCCAAATCAAAATGCTTTGTTAAATTGAGACAATTTTTAAACAAAGGCGATTCTTTAGAATGATCTTGTTCTTCGGTGCACGTACACAATCCTTCTTGAAATTTGAGTATGCACGCAAAGCCAAATTTTCATCTAATTCATAATTTTAACGTTTGATAGTTTGGAAACAGCGGCAATTATATGAGGAACAGTACAATTGAATTAAAAGATCTATTATTAGCATCGTATCTCGCAAACACGAAAAATGACGCGTCGAAAGTATCGGTAGCTGCGTGACGAAATTCGAGGAAAAATATGAAAATTCAAAACGATACCTTGCACAATTGTTGCCCTGGGGAGAGTTCCTCGAAAGGATGTCTAGAAAAGCATCGTGAACACGCGAAAAGTGCTTGCACATTGTTCGCGCTCATCCTCAAACAGCAAATCGTGTTTGGCCTCGGTGTTCCAAAACCGTACGTCACCGATGATAAAACCAATTCGTAAAAGCAACGATGGATCGAGCCAAGTCTTGCTTTCACTACTGATCGGCGGCGTTGCAAAACAAAAAGGAACGTAAAATTCAACGCGATGACACTTGCGATAACAAATCCTTACATGTTTCACGACGTTTTGCGCGTCTGACGCGATTGTTTTGCGTACATAACCGCGTCACTTGGCTCGTTTACTGCACCGGTTGTTGATTTGAGACGGCCATCTGTAACTTCTTACATGCATTCACAATGCTAGATGTCGCTTTCGATTGTGCACGTATCCGACGGTAACGATAAACCAATCATTATCTTTCTACCTAAAAGATCTGATTAATAATTGGTTAAATTTTTGTTAACACAATATTACGAACATTCTCTGTAGAATTTGTCCTCTTTGACCTTCCCTTGTTGGAATTGACGAATCAGCACGTTTTCTTTGTTAAACCAGTGAAACAGTCCCATTCACGCACGTGCATCAGTGCACGCATCTTGTGTTTACATAGTTTTTTTAGAGTATACCCGAAATATAAATATAACCTAGAATTTTCGTCCACGCGTGCTTCATGCCGTGACAAGTAGGTTCAGACCAAATTAATGCAGATATCAGAAAAATGAAAGTTACAAAAAAAGTCAAACGGCGACGGAAAGAAAAAGAGCTAGCTCTGTACGTCCGTTTGCCACATACAATTCAAGATAGAGACGATGTTGCAAAATTATTTACTGGCAATTTTAAAATAAATCTTCCTCGACAATCTGGCAGATGCTGCTATGTAATATTTTCTGATATAGAAGAGAAAATGAAGAATTTGAAAGCTGCAAAAAATACAATGATAGATGGAAAACGTATAGTAGTTGCACCTGCAAATACAAAAATTGAAAAAAAAACGGCTAAAGTAAAAAAAAAGATTGTTATACCGGAGATAAAAGTAGATGCAAAAGTGNTTTTTTTTTATTTTTTTTTTTTTTTTTTTTTTTTTTTTTTTCATAATCACAATGAAGTATCAATAATAAAATATACTCATATTTTCAATAGCCTTTTCGTGTCAAACATCAAATGTGGAACAAACATTCAAGAATTAAAAGCAGCTATTCCAGGTTGTCTCTCTGTTAAGATGCTAAAACCATATTCATCAGCATCCAGGTAATTTCATTATTTACACAGGTGTACCAAGTACTATGTATAAAAAAAAAAAAATCTCAAAATTACATGTTTAGGGCTGCAATAATTAAAATAGAAAGCATTCAATTAGCAACAGAATATTTAATGAACACAAGGGAAAGACCGACTGTAGCAGGAAGAAAATTAAGGTTTAATTCAGATACTAGAAACAGACATAGAAGACGCAAATCAAAACCTCTTAAAATTTATGATGGTGAATCAGAAATGGAACAAAAAGTTATTGAACAAAAGTAAAACTATAGATTATATTGTACTTTAAAGCAAACTGTATAAATTTTACTGTTTTAATAAAATTTTTATCTCCTATTGGATTCTATTATCAAAATATATTATTTTATATTATTAACGTACTATTTTATGCTATTTTTACATTATTAATATAAAGAATATAAAACTATACTTAAAATATTCATAATATAAATATAAAGTTATAATTATTTATATATCTTTAATTTCTTGAACTTTTTTACTATAATTATTTATTATAAGCATCAAATTCAGTATAATTTTATCTATAAATTAAGATGAATCATCAAACTCTGTAAGAGTAGTAGATGATAGTACAAATAAATGTATTATTAAACCTACACATTTACATTGAGAGATTGCACGATATTTATGTCATAGATGAGTTCAAATTCCATATTTAAATGCTGAAATTATACTTTAATGAGATATATTCCCAGTAAATCGATCGCAAGTATCAACGATCAAGGTAAAATCTCAAGTCGCTCACTTTATTTAACTTGGAAATACGTCGTTATAATTTACTCGAGCGAGTAAAGTAGTACGAAACATGACTAAGTGAAATAACGCTCGGAGAATAAAAATATTTAATTTTGATCGAAATGTGCATCTATTACAATTACATAATTGTATTTCTATTACATGAAAAAGTGATCTAGTAAAATATAGAAGATAGAAATATAGAAGTCTGTTTCAAACTAAAACATGTTTATATTGGGTAAGTTTTTATTACAAAAAAAATATTTTTCGTTCTATTATTATCTATTTTCTTTTCTTTACTTGAGCAAATTCTTCGTGTAACATAATACTTCGTGTAACATAATAATCCATACAATCTTTACGCCAAGCTACGTGTCTCCCTTAAAGAGTATTGATTTACAATAAAAAAAAAATATGTGCTTTTAATAAATTTAATCGAAGCGGCTGAAACGGTTCGAGAGCTTTATCGGCTGACCACTAGGTAGCAGAATAACCTTGATCGACAGTTTTGTTTAGATTTGTAGGAGTGTAGTTCTCAGTGTTTCGCACACAATCAAACATTCAGGAAAGCTCGGCATGAAGTAACCAATAAGCGATTTGCTAGTCTAATCGTTCCGACGTCATTGCATAACTCGCGTTGCTTTTTAAACCAATTATTTAATGCGCTGCGTGCAATGATTTTGCACTTAGAGGCGTTTTCCGATCGATGTCACGCGTGTGTAGTGACGCCGACCGAAAATGCGAATGGGCGTAATAACGCCGGCAAGTTCTGCAAATTGGATGCACGTCAGAACTAACCTAAGAAAAAAATTCACCGTGTTGTTTTAAGATAAGAAATTGTAAAAAAAGCATGAACCTCTATTCGTCCCCGTTTTATCGAATTTCATCGTCGATATGTTTGACGTTGTCGTTCTGGTGTGCAACGTCCGTAATAATTTACGTATAGGTTAACTCACGGCAGCGTCCATAGACGTTTACAATCTGTCATTTAGATTCGACATTTTGTAAATCATATTGTAATGTATAAATATAAATATAGAGCTGACGTTTTATTGAATATAGCATGTCTTTTGCCATGTATTTTATAATAATTACAACTCCTGAAACGTTCCTGTTAACCAATATCGGATCTTACAAATTCGAAGGTAACTAAATATGCATTTTATTTATTTAAAAATTAATATAAAATAAAGATTTCATGATATCTATGAAAAAGTTCTACAAGCGCTAGATAACTCATTTGAATATTGCATGGTAATAATGCGTGAGAATCTACTGTATTATTTTTCTAAGAATTAGTGTGACAGTGTTTTTGTCTCTTTCAATAGCTATCTCTTTTTTTGTTCTGTTCCAGCATTTAAGAATGAAATCAATTTCATTTTGGAGTAAGTTTTGAATTTGTTTGTGTATTTGTAAAATTGAAATAATAATAGAATCATTACAATGCATTTATGATTAAATGGCATGTGGTTCTATATATGAAAAATAATGTTTAAAATCAGTGTATATTGGAGTATAACCTGATTGCATTAAAAATGCAAGCCAAGAAGCGCTACTTACTATTATTTGTAACATGTGCGTTTCTTGGTTATTGTTATTTTGGCGGTTATCGATTAAAAAGTGAAAGATGGACAGGCAGATCTCAGTTGCCTTACGAGCGATTGCCTTCGTATTTAAGTCTAAATGAAGAGTTCTATGACAAGGATTTGAGAACATCAAATGGAAACCCACTTGTGTCTCAACGTATAAGACAATGCCGTATGGAGACTTGTTTTGACTTTACCAGATGCAAGCAAGGTTTCACAGTATATGTGTATCCAGTTGAAGATGTGATAAGTCCACTATACCAAAAAATATTGAATGTTATTACAGAATCAAGATATTATACATCAGATCCAACTCGAGCATGTATATTTGTATTAGCTCTTGATACATTAGACAGAGATCCACTATCAACAGAATTTGTGCATAATCTTCCTTCAAAATTAATGCGTTTGCCATATTGGAATAATGGCAGAAATCATTTGATATTTAATTTATATTCTGGAACATGGCCTGATTATGCAGAAGAATCATTAGCCTTTGATTTAGGATATGCAATGCTTGCAAAAGCTAGCATGTCTATTTTCAGGCATAGACCAGATTTTGATATATCTATACCATTGTTTGGAAAACAACATCCAGAGCGTGGTGGAGAACCAGGTCAAGCATTAGAAAATAATTTTCCTAATAATAAAAAGTACGTTGCAGCTTTCAAGGGTAAAAGATACGTCCATGGTATAGGTTCTGAAACTAGAAATGCTCTCTATCATTTACATAATGGCAAGGATTTGGTATTTGTCACAACTTGCCGCCATGGTAAAGCATGGAGGGAGTTACAAGATGAGCATTGTCAACAAGATAATCAAGAATATGATATGTGAGTATTAAGAAGAAATAATTTGAAGATCAAACAGTTGTTCCAATTGAACCATTAAATCTAATATTTAATTTATCATTTTTAATTTAGGTATGATTATGAAATTTTACTAATGAATGCTACCTTTTGTCTTGTACCAAGAGGAAGAAGACTTGGTAGTTTTCGATTTTTAGAAGCTTTAAGAGCAGGATGCATTCCGGTTATTTTAAGTAATGGCTGGGCGCTTCCTTTTCACGAACGAATTGATTGGACGCAAGCTGTTATATTTTCTGATGAAAGACTGCTACTTCAAGTGAGTAAAATCAAAATAAAATTTTTTACTAGCAAAAGATAAATCATAAGTTGAACTACAGATAAATTAATTATTTCCTTAGATTCCAGATATAGTACGGTCTGTGTCCAATGTACATATTCTTAAATTGCGACAGCAGACACAATTTCTCTGGGAACGATACTTTTCGTCAATAGAAAAAATTGTTTTTACAGTATTTGAGGTAATATTATGAATTGCTAATATTTTCTGAAAAAACAATCGCTCTCTCAATTTTTTAATATTCTATCTCATAATTCGTAGAATATTCGCGAGCGTTTGCCATGGGAAGGTACAAGGGAAAAACTTGTTTGGAATACTAGTCCTGGAGCGTTAACGATATTACCACAGTTTGCTGATAGTCAGCAAGAACTTCCATTTTCAAAAAGTAATCCAGGTAATACCTTCACTGCCATCATATACTCGCAGTTGGGATCCACTGCTGTTCTATATCGCCTGCTTAAAAGTCTTGCGAAAAGTAAATACCTAGATAAGGTAAGTTCATTGCATGAATTGCCTTTCGTTTTTCTGTTTTATTTGTATTTGGTAATTTATTGTGTATCTGGTAATTTACTTTAGATTATTCTAATGTGGAACTCGGACATTCCGTTACCAAGAAGACCACGATGGCAAGGGATCAAAGCATCAATACATGTCGTTACGGTCGATGGCATATCCCAACGTTTCTATCCTCACCCATTAATCAAAACTAGTGCCATATTATCTCTAGACGAAGATGCCACACTCAATACAGATGAAATTGATTTCGCCTTTACGGTATGGCGATCATTTCCTGACCGAATAGTAGGTTATCCAGCAAGGTCACACTACTGGGATGACTCTAAAGTAAGTCTAACATTATCCTTTTTGTCCTAATATTTCTGGTATTTGTTATATGGCCTTTTTTACTACTTAAAGCGTTCATGGGGCTATACAAGTAAATGGACAAATGATTATAGTATAATTCTAACTGGTGCCGCCTTTTATCATCGTTATTATAATACGTTGTATACTGAATTATTGAGTTCGACACTTCACAAGACTGTCGAGCAATCGCAAAATTGCGAGGACATACTTATGAATTTTTTAGTAAGTCATGTTACACGAAGACCACCTATCAAAGTAACTCAAAGGAAATTGTATAAAGATACTACAGTGGCTGGAATCAGGTATCTATTACATACCTTTATTAAACTGCTATGCAGGTAATATGGTTTTCTGGAAAGGTTTAGCGCCTTCAGCGATTATTCCTTCAATTGTACAAAAGTAGTATAACAATTTTCCTTTTTAACTTTTTCTAAAATGTACACAATATTTCTGACACTAATATCTATAAGCACTCATAGCCATCTTCTAAACACCAGTACGTTGACATTTCAATAGTTTAAAATTATCCAATGAAATCATAGATCGTGTAATCGATTTTTAATCCATCGGGTAGTATCGATTCTACGATGGTCGAGCTCTGATTGGCGGCTCGTTATTTCTAAGTTTCCGCCATTTGTAAAAACGATGTCGCAACGTGTACATTCGGTAGTTATATTTATAAATTGTTTATCTTCATTTTGTTCTTTATCTGCGTAACAAATATTGAAAATAGTTGAATTATAGTGTGTTTCAAAAGTGTTTCTTTTTCTATTGTAAATTTATCATGTATCTACTATATGTACCATTAATAATTGATAATTGAATTTCCATTACTACATCATTTGTGGTAAGCTGCTTTAAATTTTAATTATACATCATATAAAGCAGTACAAAACGAAACGAAAAATATATTTTTCATAACCTATGCTTGACATTTATCAGTCATAGTTATAGTTATGTTTATAATGATGGATACCCTGCGTAGCAAAGTTTTGTATTCGTGCTTTTTCAGTTTATTCTCTCATTACATGAAATTTCCAGGTCCCCGTGGAATGATCCAGATCACTTTATACAACGGCAGACGTGCATGAATACATTCGTAGCCGTTTTCGGGTACATGCCGTTGTTACGATCCAATATGAGGCTTGACCCTGTTTTGTTCAAAGACTCTGTAAGCAACTTGCGCAAAAAGTATAGGCAAATTGAATTAGTTAGTAACTAGAATTATACAGGATATTTTATCAGTTATGCAGTTATTTACCCTTGAAACGGGCATCCTATATATAGCCTCGAAATATTTCTATTAAATAGTGTGTGGCGCATATTGCTAATTGCAGCCGCGTGCGCGCGCTAGAGGCTATTCCAAATATATAGGGAACACTTACATTGTTGTAAGTAAGAAGCCATTGTGTCAACAATGGTTGTCAGGCAGCAAATTAAGAAGGTCTTTCATTCTTGAGGAATGACCATACTCTGCGCTTCGCAAAAATTTTGTACAAAGTATGGGAATATCTTGTAATATTGTTCGAGTCTAATTCGAGCCACGGCGTGCAACCGTTGTTGTATAATATTGCCGTGTTCAATTGATGTACATACGAATCGTTTCATAGTTACTAATAAAATGGGAAAAATTGAAAAAAAAAAGAAAGTGAAAATAAAAAAAAGGAACGAACATTATTTGACAAATTCTTCGACTTTTAAAACCGGCCTTTGGAAGCTACACGAAGCATTCTAATCATAGTCAATTGAAATCGCTCGAAAACCAAATTTATCAAACGCTTACTTTTCTCTAATCGTTGAAACAATAATTATCGTGCAGATAATATTTTATATAAACCAGACGAAAAACACGTAGCTGTGTCGGATTGAGTCTTGAAAATAGTAGCCTCAGGGATGGATCTATTTAATGCGAGAACTGAAATGCAGCTTACAATTTCGTGGACTATCTGAGAGCTATTGATAATAATTTCGTTATTTTTACACGCATATTAAATTGCAATCTAATCCATCAACGATAATTAACGCTACTATTCTTTCAAGCTTCAAAGAAGTCAATACTTGTCTCTGTTCAGGGTTCATCGTACTAGTAAATGTAAATTTGCGTAAAATATTTCATTTGTTTCTCAATGTGTACACAACTCCGTACGTTCGTAGTTTCTCTATGTATCTGAACACACAGATTATTCGTAAATTGTAATCAAATATGTAGAAAGTATTTCAAGATTTTACGTATTGTTGTATATGTATACATACAGATGTTGCGTATTTTCTTTTTTGTTTTTCGCGAATACGTGTACAGTTTCGATCGCTCTCAGGTTCGACCTTTGAAAGGAAGTAAGAAATTACTTGTGACAATATCGCAAGTATGTCTAGTCGTTTATGTTCATTTATATTGGTACATCCAGGAGATAAAGTACATGATCCACGTAGATAAAACTCGATGCCGTATTTGTGTTTCCACGATATAAGAAATGAAAATAATGTACATATATATGTGATACATTCATAATTATCATGTGATATATTCGTAATTATCGGATGCAGGATTAAAAAGGACTGTGTAATTCCACCAATGGCATTTTTTAACCGCGGTATACGTTATAATATATATGTTATGGGAAATGTTATATTTTTTATCACGTCGCTGATTTCGATAACGAGGAGGTCAGCAGGAACAAAGGATTTTTTTTGTTATTCATTGCATTTTTTATTCGACATAATTGTTGCTATTTATCGACAAGGGAATTAATTCTGATTCTTCTTTCCTGCATATTCTTCACTCTATGAATTTAATTATGTACGGGACTGTGCAAAATGGTCGCTTTTATTCCGAAAGTTACTCGCAATAGTTTTGCGTTTGTTGCGGTATCGAACATTAACCGTTTAATTCTAACGAAAAGTTATTTTAACGTTGACGTAGTTTTCATTATAATTCGAAGCTGATCGTCAAATGTAATCTTGTTGCGTCAAAAGTAACGTGTGTTTGAACAAATATTGGTGATTTTATATGGCCGAGAAAATAAAGTTTTTATACAAACCTACAATCATTGACTTGTAGGGAAAATATATTTATCATTGATCTTATATTTTTTCATGTTTTTATTTCTGACTCGTTCAACAGCATTATCTGTTTCTTTATCAGAGAGTCACCTCAATGAAACAACCACCATTTCTTCTCCATAAATCCCTCGACTGCGCAACTATTATCCTGAAATATAATACGTTCTAATGAAAAATTCCTGTAATACACGAAGAAAAGTAAGAAACGTTTCACGTTTAGACACTGTACGACCGTATCCTCGCGGAGAACCAAAATTAACCCTCGGCATTTTATTTGCAGGAGAAAGAGCACAGAGATCGAGCACGTCAAACTTTTCCTCTGGTCGGCCGGTCACGTAAGCTGAGAATGGTTTCAGGGTTACCGATACGAGTAACGAAAAAAATCTGATCGAAGGAAGGCGGATTTGATGGTGGAAGAAGGCGGCTGATCGGTATACCACCACCATTATCCACGAGCAACCACCACCACCAGCGCGAGCGTGGTCCACCACCATCGGTCGTTCGGTGATCGTGAGCGCGAGAATGGTGGTGGCCACGCGATATAGTACCAACACTCCCTTCTTTGTTGCTGCTTTGCTAGAAAGGTGACTATGCCAAGAAGACAGGAGGTATTGAGCACGCCTTGCGTATACCCAGTCACCTTTCTCTCTTCGTGACCGTAGCATATGTTTTGCGACGTGGATGGAGCTCTCACGGCTTTGAACGGCGCTACCATTGAAGCTGCTGCTCCGGCTCCTCGTTGCCACCTTCCTTCCCTTATTCCTCATTTGGATTTTTTTTACCGAATTCTTGAGCAACAGAGACCGCCAGTGTTCGTTCGAGCGGGATCGAGCTCGGTAGAAATATAATCGACGAAAAAACGAAACGAAACGAAACGAAACGAAACGAAACCGCCGCGGCCGTTTCGCGCGATATCATCGTTTCACCGGTTAACTTATTCTTCGTTTCCCGCGCTCACGCATCGCGAGCATTTTTACGCATATGTGCGCGAATCCTTCGACGTACGAGTAGCAAGTATCGACCATTGGAAATTTGCAACTTGCGTGAATTCGTCGAGCGGTTAGGATCAAGCATAGGGACACGAAAATGATCATCGTGAGCAGCGTGTTGATCCTGCTGGCGGTCATGTCGAGAGTGGGTAAGTGTTGCACATCTTTTTAACGTTAGCCTTAACTTTTTATTCGCTCGCTAGTTTCATACGTGAACGTAGCAAATCTGAAATCTTACTCTTAATGCTTAACTAATATTTAGCTTACGTCACTGTTAGTTTTACTACGACGTTCTTGCCACTCTTTTCCGTTTTGTTTAATCTGCACGGTTCGACTCTTCCTCGCGACCCTCAACAAAGTAAACTTTCGTTTGCGCGAAAAGTTCATTTCGCGCCGGTGTGTCTTGAAATCACTCTCGAAGGTCAAAGTGGAAAAGTCGACCGTAGACGAAGCGGTGAACGGCAATGCGGTATAAACTTGTATTTAAATGTCTTGAATATTTTACATTACATAATGCACGAGTGACGTTCTGGACTGGGTTTCGAAACGAAATTTTAAGTCGACTTTTTCTTCTATTTATAAAACTATGATACACAAATTTCACTTCTTTCGCATGTTTAGCAATTTGAGTTGCGAGGTAAAATACTCGTTGTAAGGGAAGTTAGTCGATAAAAATTAATTCCATTAGTGATAGTTCTGATAGAATTGGGTGACTTGCCGATTAGCTGGCTTGCTGATCGGTTCACATTAGCCGCGAAAATGTCAGTTTACGTAATGTTTGGGTCGTTGGATAACTAGTACACACGGAAATCGAGCAAAATGCCTTTGGTCCCTGAGGGTGTGCCCCAAGGGTGCGCGCGATCCTCTTTTTTTCTCTCTCGACGTTCGCGGCGATTCCCTTCTCGACCGGGCCCCAAATACGGTGACACGCTCTAAAACGCTTCCTCGAATAGCCAGTACGGTTTAATTCGCTTGGACTGCTTTGGGGAAAATCCGCTACTCGTTAGCGGTTCTTATCGAGAGGGACACCGGCTCGATATCTTTTTAAATATTTTTTCTCTTTTTTTTTTCTTTTACATCCTCTTAAGGAAATACTATTCCAGTTTGCAAATGGGACTCTTTATCTCATTATTCTTTTTTGCATCCGGATTCTTCAGATCTTGCGTCGGCTCATGTCGGTTGAAAATCATTTTTTCTCAGCCGGTGGATTTCCAGTTTCTTTCGTTCGAAGCAGTCCGCGGGGATCCGCTATTAACAAATTCAATCCAATTTCGCGGTTGTTAATTCCCGTCGATTCACTTAGTCGTCTCCGTTGAAGTCTGCGGCCGCCGTAGCGCGATTTCGCAAAGCGGTCGTTTCGCATGCGAAATCCACCTACCATGCTGCTCGATTGCAAGAGCCTCCCCTCCCCCTCCTTCCGCCCCCTGTTGATCGTCGAAACAGACAATCAACACAGAAGTTGTAATCGCTCGTAATCGACTGATTGCCAAAAATTCTCTTCTCGTAAAGTGAGAACGACAGCTTCGAAGTGGAACAACAAGAATCCTATCGATTCTCAATTAACAAGTACGAGTAATCGATCGACGATCTTTGACGGACTTATTGTTATTGTGAAACCGTGACGATCGTATCGAAAGAGATTCGATTTATTAATCTCTTTATTATTAAATCGTCGGAACGACTTGGCTCGAACGATGATGTTATATGCAGACAAAGGAGAGTGTTAACAATATCGTGGTAGATTTCGGTAACACGGTCGATGGGCTCGCCGTGGAAACGATCCTTTTGCGAAATCGTTTCGCCGGCGGTGCTCTCTCGGCACAAGGAACGTCCATGGAGCGACTGTGGATAGAATCAGAAATCTATTCCCATCGGTTAACAAGGAACGCGCACGGTGCAACGTTCTTACATCCGCCTGTTGGCTCTTGCTGCCTGTGAACTTTGATACCTGGAGCGATATTATAATAATTATAATCGGTTGGGAAATCGATGCTTTTGTAAAAAAAAAAAAGAAAAAAACGTAGAAACGACGTTCATTCTGGCGGGCGGTTTTGTCTCGCTATCTTATCATTCGAGAAGACGAGAAGAAAGAAAGTATGAAAAATTTTGCCACACGTGACATTTAACGTACGGCTGAATTATCGCGGTTGCCACAACGCACGACGATTATGCATCATCGAGTGGCGCCATTCGCGCCGGTGGATCTTCTCCGTGATCGTCTCGAAGATACAACAACGATAACGCGTTAATAGAATTCAGGGAACCGCTGGAATCCGACCTTCGACGATGATTCTGACTATTTTCTTTTTTACTCGCTAGAAATACACCGCTACGCGGGATGACGAAGATGTTATCCGTGAAAACAGCTGAGCGCGGCCACGTGCCTGCCGCTACGAGTATTCAAATTTATTCCGTCTCCCTCCAACTCGCTTCCGACTCGCTCTCGCTCTTTCGCTCGCCGACAAATTGAAATAGGTCTCTCCCTCCTACGCGTAGAAACGAGGAAAACAAGGTTGCATTCGAACAATTAAGCCATTACCATTCACCGCCGATTGATTAAGCCAAGATTAAAAGTCGAGATTTTGAAGGGGGGGAAAAAAAAAAAAACGAAGCGAGCGAAAAGAAGAGGGAATTTGTCAGGGAATAGATAGGAATCGCGACGTGGTGTTCTCGCTGGAATCCTGCGGATCAAGGATCCTAGGATCATGGAAGTAGATACGGTTTCGCGCGTAGGCGCCACGTTCCACGGTATCGTCTAATTTACTGCTATCGAGTAATTTACTGTCGGGATACGGTTTACGCCCGGTAATTTATCCGCCCCCAATCTGAGACCTCGGCGTCAAGGACTCGGTTAGAAATATTACCGAGATTACGTTCGGGTGGTGCAGGGTGCGGCCGGAGGAGATCTCTCTCCTCGCGCGCTGGTAACATTCTTGAAAAAAAAAAAAAAAAAGCAATATGAATTACCTCGCGGCTCCCTAGCTTTTCCATTATCGTTCGGAATAGGCTACGTGTTAGGTGGTTTTTCGTTACTCGAGATTGCAGCTTCATGTTATTTACGCGCCTGGCGTAACAAGCAAACCTTCAGCGAACTTGTAAATTTAGATTCGATTTTTTTTTCTCTTTTCTTTTTTGCCCTCGCCAACTGAGAACCAACGAAAACCAACGTTGCATGTTACTTTTTGCTGAAACCCGTTTCATATTTGGGTGACACGATTCCGAGTAAAAGAGAAACTCGTTCGCTGATCGTTCTAATTAATTGTCAGGAAACTCGAGTTGTTTCTCTCTGGATTCAATTAGATCCGAGTTATGTGCCTTTCTTTACTAAACTGGCCAGTCGAATAATCAAAATTTTCCAAGGAAGACGGGCGATCGCCAATACGTGGAACGTGTTGCACGTACGTTGCACGGATCGTTGCTGCCAACAGGATCCTCGCTTTAACCGGATCGCGTAGGTATTCGCGATTTTATAATTCGCCGGTACTGTTCCTTTAAAAGCCCGGTTTACAAGCGTTCGTGTAAGTCCAGTCGACGATATTTTATCCGTTGACAGTCCGATGGTTAAATTATGTTGGCGCGGTGTATTAAAACCGATACACCTCGAGAGCCCGGTGTTCGGTCCACGTACGTTGCCGTCCAGTATCCAAGGAATACGATACAAGCCCGTGGCCGGACACGTTCCACGGCTATTATCCTTTCCCCGAGATTCCAAGTGCACCCGCGCTGCATTTCTCTGCTCACAATTATTACAAGAATTCGCCAATGATGCCTGTCGTCCGTTGCACGACCAATCATAGCCTGCGGTGTTTATGGCCGGTTTAGGAACATAATATAAATCGGGTATCGGCGCTGGCACGAACGAGCCCAGCGAATCGCGACTTATCCGTCGATTGTGTATTTGTCTCTCTCACTCTCATCTCAGCCAGCGTCCATGTCGTGTCCAACGTTTTTACGCGCAAACGTTACGTACACGTTTCGACGTTTCTCACAATGTTGAGGATGGCAAGGATGAAGGTTTAGCGAGGATAGAATTCCACGACGAACAAAGTATCCCTCGAGGATATCCGATATCGTAATACCACTGGCTTGTAATTCCGTTTGTTAGCATGCGCCGGAGAACGGATCTGTCGGACTGCAGTACTAGCAAACTCGCCGCTTTGTGTCGCGACGGAACGTTCCCCGGCCATTATCCTTCCCTCGGGATTCCATCAGCACCCACTCTCTCTCTCTCTCTCTCTCTCTCTATCTCTGCCCCCTTGTTCGCAATTACCGGGAGAATTTACCACGGCGTACATAGGTTATAGTTTATACCGTGAACCGCGCCGTGTTGCCTATTACGTTCTCCGCGCCGCATTATCCATCGATGTCCGTGCTGTGTGGTTCTCGCCAATTATCCGCAGGATTTACCGTGGCCAATGCACCGATATCAGTTTCTCGACTCCTCCTCGCCCTCTATTATATCCTTGGCCACCGACAAACTCGTTCCATAGCCTCGGTCTCCGCCACAAAGAACAACGACAGGCAACAACCGGCGGAATTATTCGTCAACCGTCGTGAAAATAAAATCGTGTCGTCGCGCGCAGACTATTCGACCCGAATTATTCGTGATTTGTCGCGGTTTAGATAATTGCTGTTCCGTTGTTAGTTGAGCGTAATGAGTCGTCAGAGTACACGGATTTTTATTATAGTTCTTTGGTTTAAGAGCACCGGTAATGGTATTACCTGTTACCTATTGTGAACCGAGCAGCAACGCCTGTGCACGCGTCGTAAAATATTCGAAACAATAAGCCCAGAATCGTAATTCTACGCGTAGAACCAGCTATCATTCTCGAGAGCAAACGACCGTTTGATTGATGAACGAGGGGACCCATATTTGGGTTCTCGCCATTATCTGTGTTCCACTTGACGGATCGAACTTGGCTTGAACTTGAGGTTTAAACTACCGATATTAAACCGCTCATGTTCGTAGCGTCTTTACGAATAATTATCACGACGTAGATCATGAAATGTCAAACGTCCAAGATCCTTCGTCGTCGCGTCATCGTGCCATTTCACCTTACTCGAGCCGAGTCCTCCGAATAAGGCTATAGTCCGGCTGCATCGTCGTACGATTAATTTACTTAAATATTCTCTTGCTCTTTGCAGGATCCGTTGCGCGACATTTCCGAAAGTCGTCGCCCGACCATCGACGTAGTCGATAGAAGAAACTTTCGCTCGCGCCAATCCGCAAATTGCACAGGATTTGCGCGTGCCTCGTTAAACGCATCGTAGCTCGCATCGTCGGTTTTACTGCCCTCGAAGCCCGAGGAGATCCGTGTCGAGAACGAATAAGAAAATTCACAAGGGTGGTCGGGCATTTTTCACGTCTGCAGAACGAACGCCCACTCGTCGCCGGGTAACGTCGAAGCTTACCCGTCGATATGATTTAATACCGGACAATTGTCTACCTACGTCGTAAACGAGATCCTGTTCGATGGAACGTACTCTCGGCGGCGTTATCTCGAAATCGACCAGAGTGGCGTAATGCGCCTGCTCCGTTAGTCTTACGAGATATCGGCGCGCGATTTCATACACCGTTATTTGCCATTGTTTTTCAGTCGGGCGTTGTTTAACCTTTCAGTCGCGAGCGGCTAGCAAACCTTGCTAAAATCTCCTTTACGATTATTCTCCTTTACCATCTTACACTAATTCAGGTCACGTGCTCCGTATTTTGATCCATGGATCAGCGTGATCATTCTCTTTCTCAACTCTTTTCAATCGACCAATGTCTGTCAATTGCTAGTTAATAAACGATAAGAAATATATATCATCGAGTGAAAAGTTGCGAGATTCAAACGTTTAACTTGTTCGCTCGTCTCTTCCACCGAGCACAATTAAACCCCACATAATGAATTCAGTTGCTTTCACGGTCACCTAATTCACGCCGAGTCTACCTACGCATCTTCGCATCTTCGCGCTGTCGTGTACCATTTCCTATATGCATTCGCGCGGCAGAAGCGAATTGACTTGAAACAAAGTCAAACGGCAATTAAGGACAGGCGTACGCTGGCCTACGTATATACGTTTGCATTTACGTTCTTCGATGCCCTCGAAAAGCCACGGCACATCGAGAAACGAGGTTTCACCTTCGCATAGCCAGCTAACGATTTCACCGTTTTAGTGCCATTTTTATTTTTATTTTAAAAACTGTCGCGATAGCGCGAAAACATTGACTATTTATGCACGTGGTTCAGGTTTAATTGAAAAGAAAGCAATCAAAGTCGCGCTGCATCGCACGATAAAATAATTAAATATTCTACTATATTCCGTCGTTGGAAATTCACGCGCAATTACGAAGCCGAGGTCAAGCCATTAGCGCAATTACACACTGACGAATCTGCTCATGAAAATTAATTACTTGTCAGACGAGCCACAGTTGCGTCAATCTTCCATCTTCCGCAATCCTCCGCGGAATAATTTTGTCGACGAAATTTCGAGTCGCGGTGTTGCGGTCGATAACTACTGGCTAACTTGAGGCGAGATGAGTCGAGTCGCTTGGTCGGCGTTGGAAACTCCGATTGAACGCAAATGAAACGCGTGTCCTGAAAAATAGTGTCGAGAAACGAAGTTTCACTCGTCGATGTCCGAGGCGAGGAACAGAGCGCGATTCAAAAGGTTGTGGGGAGCCAGCGAAGTCACACTGATGCTCGCACGCTACTTTCGCATGTGCGTTCGCTCGCGCTTACGTCGGCAACGATAGCGAAAACAGCGTGATAGATTACGCAGCAGACGTTTCATGAGAAACTTTGCCTAGCAAAATTCTGGTTACCTGGTCCTCTCTCTCTCTCTCTCTCTCTCTCTCTTATTAATATTAATGCCGCGACGGTAAAATGTTGCAACTGTTCGGTCAAGTTTCTTCAAGGCTCGATGTCAAAATCAGCAGCCTAGGAAATTAGAAATTAGCCCTAGACGTGGCTCGTGTCAATATCTGGTGTTAATTGCACGAAAGAGTTAACTATGATATTTCATAACTCTTTCTTTGCTATCAGCACTATAAACATCAGTGGGTGTTTATTTATTACGATTGTAACACAGTCTTATTAGAATTAGCATCTTCGGGACAAAGATTTTATAATTTTACGGCGCTCGTTACAGTAGCTGTTCGCGCGCATATCTTCGTAACGTTCAACCGTTCAGCTGTCTCCGAATTAGCATTTCTGTGGTTAACGAATTCGGTAATAATGCCAGGCTGCGAGGCATCACGACGTATTAATAAAATTACGCAACCGAGTGAAAGATCGACGCGAGCACACAGCTGAGATCCTGCGGTTTAGCTCTTCCTCGCTTCACTCTGCAATTATTAGCACATCGTAGGGAGTTGATTCGCATTACACATTACAGAATCACCTCGGACAGTCTCGTTCGATGCACTATTACGTAAGCCGTAATAATGTTTTCGAGTAAAAGGCAGAGAGAATTGGAAACAATGTTACCAAAACCATCGGAGCAGGCTTCTAAAAATGATCGTAATTCTGATCGCCGCTGTTGAAAAGGAAAAAGACGTATGGAAAGATAGAAGATCGATGGAAAGGTAAAAGGTAAAAAAACAGATCGCGAATGGTCTCGTTTGCGGTCGACCAAAAAGTCGAGAAAGAAAGAAACTCAGAAAATTGCTGAGAATTTCTTGTTTGTCCAGTATTCTTGACACATACACAAGTGTTACGAAGCGAAGCGTTGTACAAGTGAAGCCGAACAAACGCGTACAGCCTAACGCACTGGCTGGCAAAAAAAGCGGAATGCAATCGTTCCGCATAGACGGCTGTTCGTTTGTGGGATTACTTTCATCGCGTAGACAAAGTTTCATCGCGGTGTCGACAGCGTGTGATCATCGGGCCCGGCGCACGCGTTGCGTGGTCTAATTAATTAAGGAATCCGTGAAAAAGAATTCACCGCGATCCTTCAGCGAGATATTCGAGCCCGGGCGATTGCGTTTTAACTGTGTTCTTTCTCGTCGTCGCTCTTACTCGCTTCTGCTAGTTCTCTCTCTCTCTCTCTCTCTCTCTCTCTGGTAGAAATTAAAGATCATCGTTTGATCGTAGGAATTCTTTCATTTCTTGGAAAACTATGAGAAGCCTATGAATCAATCAATTCAGCTATGAAAAGAGACTTTCTTTTTCATACCTCGTCGAACCTTCCACTATTCTAATATTCAATATTAGTTCAACTTTTTTATAACGAACAGCGGATCGTGGGCAAGCTCAGATCGCTGTAGTGAAAAATTGCGTTTTCCTTCATTATAACGTCAGAAATACGTTTCGGTATTTTTTTTTTTTTTTTTTTTTTTTTTGGGTTAA
>NIPQ01092121.1:0-56269 GCA_002806875.1 Lepidotrigona ventralis hoosana | reverse complement strand
GACAAGGTAGTAGAATTGGAAATCAGGTTAAAAGAAGCTGAATCTTTTAAAGAACAAGCTAATACTGAATTATTAACACTTAGATCTACGTCAAAATTGGTTTTGAATGAAATTGATTTCCATGATTTAAGTACATTAGAAAAACTTCAAGAGGTAAATAAATATAAAAATAAATTATTACGTGATACATATTAAAGACTATAAATTTGTATATTAATTTTAGGAAAAAACACGATTGTCAGAGGAGCTTCAAATAGAATGTAACAAAAGAGCGGCAGTAGATGCAGAACTGGATAAATTGCGATGTGTAGTTACTCAGCTTCATCAACAAATGTCACAACTTAAGGTGTGTATGATGTGTGTGTGTGTGTGTGTGTGCGCGCGCGCATGTATAAATAATTTGAAAATTATCAATACATAAGTTATTAATTATCAATAATTAAATGACATATTTTGGAAATTAAAAAAATATGTATTTTTTTAACTTATGTTTTTAAATTGAAAATATCAATGTGTTCTATTAATTTTAGAGTGAAGTTTATGGAGGTTGTAGCAGTTCAGAACAACCAATGTTAAATGGACCGCCAACTTCCGAATGTCCTAATTCCGAGGTTAGTATACATTGATTTTAAATGTTTCGTAAGTGTCCTAATTAATTTTTGTCCAGTGCCTTTTGTATAAAAAAGTTAAAAAGCTTATGTTATAGCTGTAATGACAAAAATTATGGCTATAATGCGAACATGTGAGAATCTACATAATGCTGCAAAATTTTAACGTGATGTATTAATTATAATTAATTTGTGAAAATAATTACTAACAACAGATTTTTGCGTTTTGCTGTTATTGTACTATATGTAATGATTACATGGTAACAATTTATATATAGATATTATTTTGTAAAAGTCAGTTACATACTTAAGGAGTTCAATAAAGCAAATATTTTATATTCAATTGAATTCTCTTCTATTCAACCAATTTATTTGATGAATTTATTTGATGAAATATGATTCTAATGTTTAAATTGCCTTTTACAAAGTATTATCTATAAAAAATTTGTTGTTTACTAGATACGTAATATAGGCAATCAAATTGATAATTAATAGGGAATACATAACAGTTGTATTAAATATGGTTAAATCTTATTGGATTTTATTTTAATATTAGCAACAAGAAAGCTCAAAATTATAATTTTAAACTTTTTAACTCGTTTGCTAAATTATATAAATTTAGCAAATATAAATGTGGTATTATTACTTGAACATATTAATTTAATTAATATATAATTTTATTTATATATTATATATTATATTAAACTCATAAATGTCAATTATTCAATTATCACAATTTATTCTTATATAATACTTTTATTCTGAAAAACTTTAACTAGATTTGTTAATAATCTATCATATGATTGCTAACAATAGAGATTAATTTGCTAATGTTGCTACCACTTTTGCTATTTTGTAGATACTTTATGTATAATTTTGTATTTAGAAAAGTGATATATTAAAAATTTACATTTTCATAATTACTATAAATAAAGTAATATGGACATTACTCTTTACTGGTATTAGTGAAATTATTTTGCAAAAAGAAAATATTTTATTATTAATATTCTAATTATGTTGTTTTTATTAAAAAAAATTATTTATTTGAAAAATCATGTATTTACCACATTTATTCATGTGCCAAAAATGTAAATTTTTTAATAATATAAAAAATAATTTCAAATTCTATCATTTTTCTAAATACAAAAAACTTTCATGGAATATATATTACTTTGAAATAATATAAGAAAAGTATGTGAATTATTCTAATAAAATATAAAAAGTTGAAATTTTTATCAAACAGATATCACCAATTTGATTGTGTTGTGTATCATTTGATCTTTGAACCATTTTTGTTAACAAAACGACAATTTTGAAAATTTTTCCTTGCTCCTTACATTAAAAAATTTGATAAATTGTCGTATTTAATATAATATGATGAGTTAAATAATTATATATCTGAAACGCAGCTCCCAGTAGCAACACAGACTCTGATAACTGCATTAGAAAATATTCTTCTCAAGAATACAGAGTTCGCAAATTGTTCCATAACCAAGCCTATCAATTTGGTTCAGTGTCAACAAGAAATTGACAACAGCCCCCTTACTACAAAATACTCCTCCAAATCTTGTCATATGACAGATCACAACACACAGGCTAGCTGGAATCCGTTGATGGGCCAGCAGCATAAAAAGCACAAGAAAAAAAGGAAGGTAAACTTCAAAATTGCGAAAAGAGGAACAAATACTACTGGCTCTGTTATTGCATAGGTGCACCTCAGTTAGTTATTAAAATATGAAATATTTTTATTTGGGCTCAAGTATTACAATGAATGTTATTTTAAATTGTATGTTATATATTTTATTATTTTTAATTATTATATTCGTTATAAATGATGTTCTATAATATAATTTTCTATTTAAAAAAATCAAATGTATATATATATATNTTCTATTTAAAAAAATCAAATGTATATATATATATATCTCCGCATATTTTTGATTTTAAACAATTTTAAATTGTCTATGAATTAAATAATATAAAATTTGAAATTTTTGCCACAATATTTAAAAATAATAATAAAATAATTTATATACCTAAAATAATAACAATTCCTNTCTTCGCATATTTTTGATTTTAAACAATTTTAAATTGTCTATGAATTAAATAATATAAAATTTGAAATTTTTGCCACAATATTTAAAAATAATAATAAAATAATTTATATACCTAAAATAATAACAATTCCTTGTGATAACTCTGAGTCCTGTATTGTCATTTTGTTATCAATATTACAGAATATTATTTATTAGTCTATAATTTAAACAGTATTTTGTAGTAGTTCTTAATATATCAATGATTTCATTGTTATGTTGTTTATTGTGGCTGTTTATAAAAATATTAAGAGCAACCATTTACAGTGTAGTTATACACAAAATAATGAATTTAATATATACATATAAATTGTGTCTTATTATTATACATTGAAATACTTATGTATTATTTTGCGCATAGCAAGATAATACTCTGCACAATTTATTAAGAGTTATTTAAATACAATTTATGTTTAATTAATGTATGCATATATATAATTATGTATGTGTTATATATATATATATATATATATTATATATATATATATATATAATACATACATAATTATTGATTTTATATGATTTATAAATTAAAAATTAAAATGACAGTACTAATGACAGTAAAATTTTTTAATATTTCACTACATTTTTTTTGTAGTGAATTTATTTATAAATTGTATACAAAAGTAATGCATAACATTTGTAATATTTAATAAGCTATTAATTTATGATATACTGAAAGTAAATGCTAGCAGCATTTTATACATCATACTTTTTATTTCAGTTTATTTTGTTCTAAAGAAGAAAATGCGAATAGTATATGTATTGCAGCAAGCATCCTATTCAATTTTAATTATAATAATATTTTTCAAAAGAGAAAATAAATTATTATTTTCTAGGAAATTATTTATTATAAAATTGCTTCCTATAACTATAAAACAAGCTTGAATCATTGGCTGAAATCATTTTATTTTGAAAAATTCGATGCAAACTGTAATAACATACTTATCCCATTGTCCCAGTGTTTGTTTCATAGAAGATGAAAAAAATTATTTAAGATTTGTTTAAAACAGCAGTTATTATTAAAACAACAGCGACTCATCATGATTCTACGATTAATAAGAATATTTGCTTTGACGTACGAAATCTCATGCTATTACAATGAATAACAATTTTGTTATTTTGATTGTTCTGACAGTCCACTAAGAAACCCATGGCAAAACGGCGCAAATTCACAGGTATGCAAATTAAAGTATGAGATTCTGGAACCTTTCCTTCTTTTGAAAGGGTTAATAGTAGACTGCTATTAGCAGTTTATGCCAGGTCTTACTATAATAGTTTATTTTAAAATGTTAATTTACGTTGCACTACACATTATATTTTGTAGTATTAAATGTTAAGTTTTATTTTAATGGGCACTATTTTATTGTTTGCTTACAGTAGCATTTCTACGACTAAGGAATAACAGATATATAATTATTCAACCATTGAATTATTTGTAATAATATATTAGACAGGATATTTTATTACATATTTATTATTTTTTTTGAAAATTAGAAATGTTAGTTATGCTTAATGTATGTTCAAAGCAACGTTTGTTATAAAAAATATATTGCTATTATAAAAAATAATATTCATAATTCAGATTTTAAAAAAGAAATCTTGAAATTTCTGACAATTTATTCAAAATAAAAATTAATACGTAATGTACTTTTTTATTAAAATGTTAGCTAGATATCTCTGATTATATTAATATTTAATTATAAATAATATAAATAAAATCTTATCACACGACATACAATATTGTTTGTATTATATTTGTATATACTTCATTTGATAAATTCCCAATCTTCTTAAGGATATTTTTATTAATGATTTTTTATTATTAGCTTTTAAATTATGAGCTATCATAATATGTGTGTCCTCTGAAATGTTGCACAGTGTTTAGATTTCATTAGCTTTATACTTTATTTGATCATCATAATGCATTTTGAATGTCTTGCATCTTGTCTGTCCCAATACATTGTTAAGGAAAATCAATCTTATATATTTTTATTTTCAATTACATCAAATTTTACATATTATAGATCAGCAGTACTATTTGCAATATAAAATATAATCATTTATCCGCTAAATAATTTTAGACTATATCAATAACATACAATATAGGAAACTAATTGATTTGTCTAATATCAATTATTCACTTCTAGAAAGCGCAATATTTTTTATATAGATATAGAAAAGTTGTACAAAGATGAACAAAAGTTTATAACATTGCCGGTGCGGAAAGGAACGATGCGAAGACGATGGGTATCAAAGAACATGCATAGCTACATGTGGATCAATTTTTATGAACACAAACACTGGGGTAAAGGGCACACTATAAAGAAATTTTATGTTTGCTCTATCAACTTGATTATTTGATTTCTCATTGATATAAATAATTCATTATAGTTTTCCGTCATTGTAATTTTTTATTTTCATAATTTGCATCGCTTTTGCTCTTATATCTTTAATTAACTTTTTTTACAGATGGTAAACACATTGTTGGACATAACATAGCATATTTTTTTTAGCAGCCACAATGTTTAGTAAGAAACATGCTTATATAATAAATTTTATTAATATTATTTTGCTACATATTAAGTTTATGCTGTTTGATTTAAATTTTACAATATTGTAAATGTAAAAAGAGATGATAGAATCGTTATTTTGAAATTTTTACTTTTACTATTTTAAAAGTTCAAACAGCATGAATGTTATTTAAGCTTTTTAAGTTATTCATTTGTATATTTTTTTGCTTGCAGTAATATATATGTGTATTTGTGTAATCCTCACACGTGCAATTAATATTTTATTAGCTAACATAAAATATTTAATATTGCTTTTGTGTACGGTGATGGATTTTATTCAATATAATTTTAATATTGCGTGCTAATTTATTAGCATATGCTGCCAAAAAAGGTATGTGTAGTAATATACAAAATTAATATAAATAAGCACGCAAAAGATCAATTAAATATATATTTTTAACTGTTGTTTCCAGTAGATATACTTTCACCTATCTGTCCTTTTAATGCATAAAATGAAACTAATAACATTAATAATTAATCAGTTAAAAAAATAAATTTTGTATCTGCTGGAAGAAATATACAATTATTTTGAATTTATACCCATATAAATTTTTTAATTGTTAATTATAGGATAATGAAATAAATTTTTTAATGCATTTTTCAGGGTGGTTCAAGAAAAAAATAACTTCAAAGAACAAGCTGCGTTAACGCAGCACGACACCAGATAATTGATAAAGGAAATATATGAGAAATTACATATGCACTATATAAATGTCAATGGTAAACTTTGCTATTGAGAAGACTAATATAACAATGGAAATATTATGAATAATGTTTCTTACGAAAAGAATATATTATTTTATTATATGGAAAGAAATAATGAATTTTGTAGTTAGAAATAATGGACAGTTACGCAATTAATAGATATAAAAAAGCATAATTCAAGAACTATTAAATTCATGGAAATTACAAGATAATAGTAATTATTGTTTAAATATTATTTCTATAGATAATACATAAAACATGCTCAGGTGTGTTTAAAGCTTTCATAGTTTATTTAAAATTTATTATTCATAAAATTATTCATACAGTAAAATGTACGCATGTTACGCTTAATGAAACGCACGAATTTTAATTTTGAATGGTAACGTAAATATTTTTACATAATTTTTTTTTTAATAGCGGAATTATTAAATAATTTTCATATTGTTAATGAATTTGTATACAAAGCTGAAATCGTTAATGAATCAATGTGCAATAAATATATTCGTGTAATCACATTTGTATAAAAGTATACATAGAGAATTCAATATATGGCTTTTTAAAGCAATTTCACGAACAAATAATTTCATAAAATATAAATTTTATGAATTAATTCTAGGGAATTTGTAAATCTGTTCAAAAATATATTTGAACACGTTAGAATATAATGAAATATATAAATTTATATTAATAAATCTGTGGTTCAAATAATTTGTAAGTACGAAATTTAAACAATAACATAATGTAAACTGTATGTAAATGGGGCATTTAAAAGAGCGTTTGTTAAAGTTTTTATGTATTAGTTTATTTTACAAAACAATATAATTTTTATTATAATCTAACGTTACAAGATATAAAATAGGTGATAATACTCTATTTATGATATATTAAACATTTATTTCTTAAAGTATCATTGTTTCGTTTATTTACAAGATTGTATAAGATTTAACACGTAGTACTTATACATTAAATGTTTTACATTTAGAAAAGTAGATGATAAAAAGATTATTGTTTTATTTCACGTTATGCAATATACAAATTTCAATAATAATTTGTAATTATAGCGAATGATGTCATTTATTTACATTTTATAACAATCCCAAGTTTTAGTATAGGATATCTTTAATCAAATATTTGCAATAAGTTTAATTATTCAATAATTTTTTAATTCTTCTTAGGTGACATTATCAAAGGCGGTAGTATTTTTTTTTAAATGGTACTTGATATACTATATTTATTATAATGCTATAAAAAATCTTGAAATCTGTTACGTGTCTATTAAGTAATTGTTTTTGTGTTTAATACACCTATTAATTATTGCATTATTATTTAATTCAGCATAGTTTGTAGAAATCCTAAAATATAACTACCTAAATCTTCATCTTGATTTGTCCACGAAACATACACACTTTTTTGATCATCTTCATCACCTTCTACTTTTACTAAAACAGATTCAACAGATATTGATCCGTCTGTTAATTGAACTGTCCAACCTGATAATCTCTCTTTTAATGGTTGTAATAACTTTAAAGTTGTTGAATGTGCTGGACCAGGGTCTCTTACTTGCACAGTGGACGTAAATCGTACTATATGTTTGGTTATACCTGCAGCTTTTGTCACCTTAAAATAAGTTTTTAATTATTTGTTATGTATAGCTTAATAAATGTATAGCTAATAAATACATAATTATATATAATTGGGAAATGAAGAAAATGCAATAATTACTTCATCTGCGTCTACAAGACACACTCCATCTTCTCGCAGCATTAAAACACTGTGAAGTAATCTTCGTCGTTTAGGATCTGGTGGCAAAGCTGAATACCTTTTGGCTTCAGATTTTAATAATGCTAAGGAAGCGTCTACTGGCACTTTAGCAATGGTTGTGATAACACATGTTTCCCCATTTGCAGGGTTATAACAGTTGGTTCCAAATTCTTGTTTTATTTTTTCTTTTAAAAATTCCATTTTAGCAAATTCTCCATGTACAAGCATAACATTTTTTGGTTCACAATACTGTATTAATTGCATAATACCTTTTGCATCTGCATGTGCAGAAAAAGACATATACTCTACTGCCATTTTAACTTCGACAATCTGTCGGTTCTCAAATTCAATTCTTCTAGAACCATTTAAAACTTTATGTCCAACAGTACCCTGAACGCAAAACCCAGGCATAATAACCATATTTGCTTCGTTTGGGGCCCATTTTTTAAAAATTTGTAAAGATAATCCTGCATGCAACATGCCTGGGGTAGCAAATACTACCATAGCTCCTGGATTATCAATATATGCTTTATCAAATGGTTTTATATGTTTAAAATCAAACATATTTCTTTGTACAAAAGTTTTTTTAATTTTTTGATTAGTCCAAGTAATAAACATTTTATAATAATTATTAGCTTTTTCAGTTAATCCTAAAGCAAAATATACAGGAACTTTTAAATTCATTCTCTCCCAGTATGTTTCTAATAATATACATAATTCTTGTGCACGTCCAAGAGCAAATACAGGAATTAATACCTTGCCACCTCTATCTATGCATTCATGAACCTAAAAAGTAACTTTATAAATCTCATATAAAATGTAATAAATATACAATGTCCATTATTTTTACATACTTTCTTTAAAAAGTCTCTTTCTCTACATCTTTTAGAATCTCTAATAGTTGTTGCATATGTTGACTCTGATATTAATAAATCTGGTCTACATTTATCTATCCATGCAGCACCTAAATGTCTATCAGGAGTCATATTGTAATCTCCAGTATATACAATTGATTGTGAACCAACTCTAATCCAGAACATTGCAGCACCAAGTACATGTCCTGCATAATATGCTTTTATTTCCAATTCTGAGTCAACCATTACAGATTGATGCAATGTAACAGCAATAACTTTTTTCATACAATCTTTTATCATTTGTGAAGTGAAGAAGTTACTTTCTCCTTTACGTTCTACTGCAACTTTCCTCATATCTTCAAGTAAGATTGGTGCAATGGCTTTTGTTGGATGTGTCATATAAATTGGTCCAGTATAACCCACCTATAAATAAAATCATTTTTTAAAAAATACATTTCAATATGTAATTTTTATGACTTACCATTTCTGTAAAATATGGGAGAGCACCACAATGATCTAAATGAAAGTGTGAAATAATCACACAATCAATGTAATTAGTTGCAGGACCTTCTGGGATTATATATGAAAAATCTGGGAATCTTCTTTCATCGTTGAAACCCATGTGCATGCCACAATCCAACATAATGTTCTTTCCACCCATTGATACAAGAATGCAGCTTCTTCCAACATCTTGACCAGCCCCCAAAGGGGTTACTTTGATATCTGGCATTTTTCTAAATAATGATTTTCAATTAAATAATCTATTCATTTTATTCACAGAATTACATTCATTATATTAAATAAAATTAATTTTATAAAAAAGAATGGAAAATACGTTTTTGAATTTTTAGTCACTGTAAACTTCTTATCATTGCAATTGTTACTATTATCCGTAGTTTAATTGATATACAATTTAAAAATATTTATTTGATATGTTATTAGAAATAGTCAATTCATAAATATTAATTAATGATCATTGCTGTTATTTTTTTATAATATTTATTTATAATTCAAGAATATATAGTACTTGTTGACCTATGTTATTAACCTATACTTACTAACAATTTTTGATAAACATAACCTTTAAGCTGCATTCAAAATTGCGTTAATATAAAATTTTCAATTGATATGCGATATTCTTGAAATTATTATTGTAATTAATAATGTTTTATTTTCAAACAATTACTAATAACTATACTAAGAAATTTATAACATTTCATTAAAAATATAATCTTACTTGTATAACGTAGTGAATAGTATTTAAATCTAAGGCGAATTCAAACTGATTATAAGAATTACTTTTTATAATCAGTTTAATAAAATGAATGTATAAATATTATGTCTTAAATTTAGCAAATGATGTATCTTAAAAAACTCCAAACTATAATAAATTTCAACGGTTAACTTTTACAAGTGTAACTTTCCGACATTTATAGTTTTTTAAATCATAGCTATCTGGAAAGGTATGAAAGCAGACTCTTACACAGTTTCAATACTTTATTCATATAATTTCGTAGTTATGGCATTATTTCTATATATTTACATGTCCCCAATTTTCCCAAGAGAACTCGTAATGCGTGCCTGTGCGCGCACTACCATATTATCTGTGTGTACGTGTACATGTATGTGTATGTGTTATGTGTACTTGTGTCTGTTGTAAAACATATCGTCCACAATGTTCCATATTTTTTTTCTTTTTCTTTTTTTTTTTTTTTTTTTTTTTTTTTTTGGATANCATCTTCTTCATTCGTGTCCTATAAAACATAGAACGCTACGGCGAAAGAAAGAGAAACTGCGAATTGGTTGCGTGGATCGTCGTATTATGTTTGTGGCGTCGAAGATCTGCGCATTTCTAAAGTCAGAGATTCTAACGAAAAACGGCACAGGAGGCTTCGCATTGACATGTAAAAAATCTAAATGCATTATTTACGCTACTGCTCGTATTTTATATATTTCGCTCGTATTCACATTTAGTTCCTGAAAACAAAATGGAGCTGGCCCGAGCCATATTGAGAGAACAACTGAGCTGAGTCGACGAATAATCGACTGGATCGTTTTTTCCTCTCTTGTTGCAGCAGAACACATGTGTGCGAGAACATGTGTATCCACGCGCACCACATACGAATGCATACGTGTATATACCCTTTCCTGTCCGAGGAGGATCGATTTCCGATACAAGTATATACGCACTCGGATTCTATTATACATACACACATATAACATGTATACGTGTAAAAATCGGGAGCTTCAGTTTATTAAAGAACAAAAAAAAATATTCCGCGACCGTTGTTGACCATTCAGTTTTGCGTTAACTCTGTTTTCTTCTATTATTGTTTCAATGTTTCTTCCTGTCTCTCCAACACAGGGTTGTGTTCTCTTCTCCAGTCTGTCCACGAACAGAGAGTTATTTTGTCACTATCTATAGAGATCGAATCAGTTTAGTGCGCCCAAACGTATGATAACTGTACAATTGTAAAATATAATTCCATCTAGCTATAGCGATTCTAGTTACACTTGTGTGTGAGCTTATTTTTTTTTTCTCCCCCTTTTTTTTTAATTCTCTTCTTATTTTTGTCTGCATACTATCCAACGACTTTCGCTCCGCGATTATTAGCGTCACGTTAAATTTTCTGCGCACGGACTCGATCTTTCTTTTTCTCTCTTTCCTTCATCTCGCGCATACACACAAAACACGCACACGTTTCTGTTACACACGTACAGGACATTCGTTCCACGTTTATCTCTCTTCCATTTGTCTCGCATTCTTTTATCTCGTACGCTTTCCTCGCCGCTGCCGCACTACATATTTTAATAGTTAAGTTTCAAGTATGGCGTTATTCCGCGACACACTTAAGTTCGAAGTTGTTAATGCATTAAGTTAATTTAGAGTAACATTCTGCTCGATAAGATATTCTTATTAGAAGTTAATTAGTTTAGTATAAACGTTAATCGTCAGTACACCGAAGGATATGCAGATAGGGAGTTTGGAGGGCAGTGGTAACAATATGTTCGCGTTTTCTCGATGGGTGAACACGTGTTTCTAATTGATGGCGCGATATTCTCGTGGCACGCGACGCCACGACGAGACATAGCGAGAAGTCAGTTTCAATTTTTCATTTTGAAGAGAAGAAAGGGGCAAAATTACGTCCACACTACGGTACTTTCATATTGATGAACACGTAGTTATACATCGTCGAAGAATTATGATCGCAAGAAGTGACGTAGTCAACTAATCTGATAATCGAGCGCTCGATCCTGTGCAGAAGACACATGACTCTATGGTTTCTCTGGTCGTTCCGAAGACAAATGACTTATGTGTTTATTGTTAGAAAAAATTATCTTTGTACTTAATCTTTGTTTCAAATTCATCATTTGCTCGTATATGTGTTATAAAAGGAGTAGGTATATTTAATCGCACTTGCACGGTTTGGCGGAATGGGCGTCATTTTGTGAAAATTGCAATGTAATTGATGATACGTATACAATTGAAGTTGTTACACACAACAGAGAGATTTCCTTTATCCAAATTTACATTTTACGAATATCTTAATATCCAATTATTATATTATTGCAATAAAATGTCTAAATTTTGTCTAAGTGATGGTTTTGCAATTATAGCAAAGTGATCTTTTTGGGTAATACAACATTCGAATATTAAGATATTATTTGAAAAATAGTGATTCAGATAAAAGAGATTCTGCTGTGTTGCGTTTTACTTTTTGAACGAAGATGAAGGAATAATATAAGAAGAGAATTGAATTTAACGAAGTTGTAAAATGATTTCTTTTATTTTTTAACAAAGTTGTCGAAATAAAATTTTGGAAAGACAGCATTTGAAAATTTTAAAGAAGAATAACAAGACGTTGGTAAATATTTCTGAATAATCATTAAAGTTGTACAAATAAAATGTAACAGGAGAAGACGTTTCAATTTTTTTTTTTTTTTAGAGAAGAGTAGCAAAATATTGTTGAATATTTCTGAGTAATCATGGAAGTTATTCGAATAAAATACAGCAGGAGAAGACACTTCTCGTTAAACGCATTGATAAGAACAAGTACTTCTTGCTTTATAAGTAGGAATAAACCTATTTAATTATGCAATTCACTTGAAGATAGTAAACGATTTATAAAATTACGTGATTGAATACGTGTAAGAAAACGAACGTCAGTTATTAACAGTGTAGTAGTAGATAGATGTTAATATTTAAGCAAGCACTGTCATGTTACGTTACCATTTGTCTCCCTCTTAATGCGAAAGTGCCATGACGTTTTATTAACTATGAACATACGGATTGTTTCATGCTGAATTCTGTGTTATTATCGTCGATTATTCATTCTTAAGCGCGACCGGCAGAATTTTCTTCCGTAACTAGAATAATACAAATAAAATATGATATTTATGGGATGTATAATCGGAGGAAATGCTGCGTCGACAATGTCACGGCGATATCGTTAAGACTGCCCACTCAACTTTAGCCAAGTAAATATACAAAATCCACACTGACTTGTCATTTTTTTTTTTTCTTTTTTTTTTCATAGCCTACGATTGATCTCGACGGCGTAACGAATCTAGCAAAGTCGAAAGAGCAAAGATTATTGTGTGCCGTTTTTTAAGCGTCACGCGTGTAACAACGTTTCGACACGTTTTGTTCGATCGAATCGATTCAACGAGGTGTCGCGCGAATGATAAGAAACGAACGATGAAAGCAATAAAGAAAGACGAAAAAGAAAGAGAAAAGAAGCGAAAATCACGCTTGTGACCAGTTTACAGCCCTCTTTATCAGCAAAAATCGTGCTATGTTTGGACTCATCAAGCTCTTGTGCGATTAAGATATGAAACGGTGTTTCGATGTTTTTCTTCGTCATTTTTTTTTTTACTTTCATTTTTCTCAGTTTTTTTTTCTTTTTTTTTAAATTAACTTTTGAAGAGTTTAAAAAGAAGTCTTGGTTGTGTAGGAATATTTTTCTGTACAAGCAAGGTATGATTTTTTTGGTGAAAGTATTACGTTCAATCGATACACGCAAATAGATGCGAGCATCGGATGATACGTATTTATATATTAAAGATCCCCATTTCACGTGTACATACATATACATATAGTAACATTTGAAAAAAATCGCATGTAGGAAAACAAGAATGTACTTCTTCAAGTCAATAAATAAAAGTCGTCCATCTGTCAGCTGTTTTTAAACACTGTATTTTTTTATTAATTGCAATTGGAGCGATTTTGATAAAGTGGAAGGTGGAAAAATCTTGTAACACTTCATTGCATTCATTATAACGGGGAAAGTTCCAAAGAGAAATTGTAAGAGTTTGTAAATAAAAGTCGGACTATCGTTTTTTTTTTTTTTTTTTTTTTTTTTTTTTATAAAANTAAAAATGCTTTGATGTTGACGCTTATACTGGCAAATATTGAAACTATATAAGATTATAACTTTAGCTTTCACATACCATATGTACACGTATATTTCAGTCCACGTTCAAAACCGTGATCTCTAGTATATAGTTATATGCACGTTTATCGAATATGCTTTACAGAGAGTCTCTCTCTTTTGTATTCGTAAAGAGAAAACAGAAAATCAATACCGTACTTATAAACCGTGGAAAGTACTGTGATTCGTCTTCGTGTTTTGAATTTCGTCAAAAGAGAACGTTTCATCGATTTCCTCTTTCCTCGTATGAAACGGACAATCGTTCGTTTTGATATGCGTTGGAATCGTGGTCGGTTTGGTTTGTACCTCGGTCTCGGAGTTCCTTCTAATTAAAACGCGTTAATTGTGCTTCCCTGAGAGCCTACACTCCGACAAGCGACGCTGCACCAAGGTTCTTTCACCTTTTTATTCTATTCGCCGCGAATATTTAACAAGTCGGTTTTGCAATCGACTGGGAAAAGAAGCCTGACAGATAGGTATTTTCAATAAAATCGTAAAACTTTCATCGTATCACCGTGTTAATTGTAAGGTTTCTTATATTCGGAGATATACGAAATCTTTGAAGCGTATATTAAAAAGAGAGAATTCGAACGTCTAAAACGGAGAAGCTCGAACGATAGAAAAATTGGTTGTCGATCAGCGATATGGACAATCAGTCAAGTACTTAAAAAATGCGTGATGTAAATAGAAAAAATGGAGCGTGTCTGCGGCTGGATAGGATATTCGAAAGTTGCGGCCTATTTGATCCGCGTGATGCGTGGAAAGCGATAAAAGGACATTTGTCGTTAACAATCGGGGGAGTAATTGAACTAGAACGATGTTTCACAGGATCGTAAAGACACGCGTCAAGGCGCGTAAAACGTGAATTGCGTTTCGAGTTGGACTCTGAGGAATTAACGTTGGACGAGTAAGTAAATATAATACGAGAATCCTAGACGAACTTTCTACAAGTACGAGAGTAACGGTGCAAAATCGAATCGCGAACAAAGAACAAACTCGTCGACGTTCCTCGAACTCTCTTAACCACCGTGGAATCCTTTCAAAGATCCTTGAGACGCGATTCGAATTGTCATTCTATAAGATAACGAAGAAGAATTGAGAAAATTTTGTATTCTTTTCTTTCTTTTCATCTCTTTTTACTTAACTTTATTTCTTTATTTCAATTTTATTTCACCTTTATTATCTTTATTCTCCTTCTCCTCAATTCTCTATCTATCCCTTCTTTTTTATTCTAACGAGACTTAGGATTTCACGATGTTCGAGGTACGCCGTGTCTAGAAAAAAATGGCGAGTCCTCAGTTCACGCTGAACATTATAAGTATTATACCTTATAAGCCTTTAACAATCGGACGTTTTATCGTATCTCGTTTCTTTTTTTTTTTTTTTTTTTTTTAANCTCTCTCTCCCTTTCGTTCATCCGCGAGTTACTTATCGTTTCGACGAAGAATCGATCGTTCTAGGAGCGTGCACGTTCGAAGAATCAAGTGGCAATCATCTTTGGAACCGAGTATATCGAACGATCTTAAATTAATCTAGCTTACAGATCCCTTTTCTTGTCACTATCACGTTTCGTTATTGCTTTTTTCGCGAATCAATTCTACGTTTTTTCGCGTTTCTTTTTCCGGACGACACACTCTCTCTCGAAAAACGTTTCAAAAGATGACTTTTTCTCGGTTGGAAGATATTCTGGTGAGTTGGTCTGCTGGTGAGAAGTCTCAGCGGAAATTTGGATAGTTTACTAGCTTCGTAGCAGTAAGAATGATCGAATTACAGCGATAAGTAGCGATCTAGCTGAGGTTTAATGAACAGATTCATCTAAACATGAACCAATTGAATTATTTTCTAGTCTAGACTGGTGCTACTTTAATTAATAATATCCTCTGATCATTTAAAATCTAGACAAAATTTCTTTATCTTATAGACAACGAAATTGACATTATATAGTAATGTTCATACATCGTACACTTGCAATTGAAGCGAAAAACAATTTTGACAATATCACACGAGTGAATCAGAGAAAGAGTAATATCATTGCTCTCTAACAGCCAAAATGAATAAACGAACAAGATTTTCATAATTAGTCAATGAGTTGTGTTATCTTCATCGCAAGGTACGCAATAGAAATAATATTAATCCGTATTATAATTTACAAATGTTACTTTAACATATCTATACGTTATGTAGGAGCCAAAGAGTTCAGAAGTTGAAATACTTGTTCTAGATTTATTAGATATTAATTCGACAGAGTAGAACAGCAATCTGTACTTATAATTCGAATAAGAACACCAGTCTCGACCAGGTATCGGTCAGAAAGCAGGAAAACACCGAGCAGGGTGGCATACGAAAATATAGAATATCTCACAGTCATATTTTCGACGCGTGAAAAGGGAAGCTATGCTTTTCAGGTGCAAGGATATCCGGTGCGTCGTAAGAAGAGATCCCGTCGACGACAAGAGGCTGGAAGAGAAGCTCCCGGAGAGTTTCTATAAAGGCGGCAGAGTTCGATGAAAACCGTTTCGAACATCCACGAAAATCGATTTCGCGCGATGCGTCAGTTAACCCTTTGCAGCCCTTTGTTCTGAGGATCTATACAGTGAGATGTTCGATTCATAGAGAAAATTTTATTTCGACGAAGCTCGGTACACAGAGAGGTATATAGCGGGATATCTGACAGAACAATCGCAGAAATATTAAACGAAAAGGAATATTTTTGAAAAGAGACCAAAAGATATTACAACGCCTGTCCATTGAACTAGGACCACCTTTAATTTTACAATATTTTTGGTACAATCAATTGATCTGCTCGCAATTTAATGATAAATTTGATCATCTACAACATCTTGTTTTCCGTGTTTTACATAAATCTTTTGCGGCATATGCGCTATGTACTGCTTTATCTTTTCCATAATACAGGATCAATAATAAATTTTTAAAGGTCCAGGTGGAGCATTCTATCAATCATCTATGTCCTGCATTATTCATTCACTCGATTTTATTTTGCTCGTACCATAAATATTCAGTAATATTTGCAATTAGATTTCACTTGGATTCTTTCATTTAACACGTGTAGAGCTTGAATTGAAAATTCCAAGTAATCCCAGTTCAATGGTCAGAGACAGTGCGAAAGGGATAGGAGTAATTTTCTACAAAGGAAATAGTAAAAGTTTCTCATAAAAGAAAAACTGAGCAGATATTGAAATAACAAAGATAAAAAGATGTTAAGAAACAACGAGTGATATCGGACATCAAAGGGTTAAACACCGGTTAAACTCGATTCATATTTTTTGGCAATACTGCATTCACACCCTGTGTATATGTATAAGCATCGATTTGCGCATGGCTACGTGTACTCATTTTACTATTTCGACAGTGTCCTCCGAGCGTTTTTCACGCGCTTCACCACTTACAGGTTACATTTCCGCGTTTCTCAAGGACGCGTTGAAACTTACGTGTTAACACACCGACGTTACTTCGAGTCGGTTTTTTTTTCTTTTCTTCATTTTCAAACAGAACAACGCGGACTATCTCGTTCGCTTTCATACCGTTTCACCACGCACACCCAAACACGTATTTACTTGCACGCTCTCTTCCATTGTTGTGTTAATAAAATCTATAATTTAATAAACAATTTACACGCATAACATAATCGATAAATATCGTGTATATATATATATTTTTTTTTTCTTCTTCTATACAACAATAAGTTCATTAATCGCTAGATAGGATCGTTCGTATTGATACTTTCGTCTTTGCGCGTTAATTCCAACACTTTCTCGTTCCTACGCTGCGCACATAAGTGGACTATGGCAACGTTTAAACGAAAGCAAATTTCATTTTTTGTTTTTAATTTTTTTGCTCGATCCTCGAAATACGTTGCGACGCCTTCTCATACATAAGTACCATCTATTTTTGAATAATCATTTTTTTTACTTTTTTTTATTTTTGAAACGCAGCCTAAAGAAGGATCATGCGTTTGAATGCTATCGCAATACGTGATAAATCTTTTCATATACAATGAATATAATACACAACTAACAATATACTATAGCAACGAGGAAGAAGTTTGATTTCACGAGTCTATGTAAGAATCTGCACGTCTCACATAGTCTCTTTCTCTCTGTTTCTCTTTCTCTTTCTCCTCTTTTTTTTTGGAAACTTGCAATCGTATTTCAAGGGTTCGATGCTCGCCAAGTTTCGTCGCCTGTGCTCGACATCGTGCTAGCGCCGGAAAAATGCTGGAATTAAAGCCGAGCGTCGCTCCAACGAAGAGTAATAACGCCATGTTTCACGTCCGCCGCCTCTCGGGCTTGTTTTCGATCGGCACAACCATTCGATACATTTTTTCCAACGCACCTACAGTGCCTCTGCCACTTGCCCCCTTTTTTCCCCTCTCTTTCGCTTCTGCGTCTCCTTTTCTTCTTCGTCTCTTTCTTCTTCCCTGCTCGACGCGATCAGTCCTGGCTTTTCCCGACGCGACGTCTCTACAATGCCGATCAACGCCACAACCCTCCCGAACTTCTATCAAAGTCTACTTGCTGATCTTCGATCGTGGACGCACGCAGTTTCTACTAACAGGATCGTCGTGCGTGGCATCGACCAGGTTCGATCACCGTCGACGTAACATTGGATATGCTTATTGATTCACCTAACGTTTCACCGACGCTTGTTGAGATGCCGAGGAGATCCGATCTTCCGAATGCGAACCTGACTGTTCGATCGTATCGACGATCAGTATCACCACGTCTGAACTAGTTCGTGACGAATCGAACGAATCGAAACGAGAATCGCTGCGAAAAATTCGCGTTTTCCGAGCACAATGTCCTTGCTTGTCCGTCGCGTGTTTTATCGAGGAACACACCTCGTTCTATCGTTTCATTCAACGTTCATAGTCCAAAACTATATAATAGCTAATAGTTCTCCTAGCACCAACGAAGGACCTAAGAAAAGGCTCCACACGTTCTTCTCGTGTTAAGTTCTCAGTAGCTCGTGTGTGTACGTAAACCGCACGAGAGTTACGAAAGCACGTGCGTGCAACTCAAGCGGACGCATGGATCTCCAACACCGGCCATCTCTACACGTACCACTCTTTGATGTCTATCAGTTCTCGTTTCTTGTTGGTTTTGCTGCCGTTGGCCCCATTTTTCAGGGGCCCGTTGAACGGCTGGCCGGAACCGGCGGCGCCGAGCAACGCCGCGTTTGGATCCTGGCAGAAGGTCTTCGTCTCGTCGACCTTGTAGCTAGTCTCTGGACGATTCTTGAACTTGAGGATGATCAGGATGATCAGCACGATGGCGATCAATGCCGCGGCTATGATGCCGATTATCAATGCGGCGTTCTCTGCCGCCTCGGACGTTATCCTCTTGTTGTTGTTGTTCTTTGGCGGCGTTGGTATTGGCGGGTACATCGGGGGTGGAGGTGGTGGTGGTGGGTCCGTCATCTCTGTGGTGGTCGTTTGGGTCGTCACGGTTGTCGATCTCTGCGTCACGACGCTACTGCAATGATTTAAAACGAGTCGTATTCGTCAGTGTTTCTTAACTAAAAAAAATGTTTAGCGCGATGTGTTTCGATTTTCAATTTTCGAAGGTCTTAGTCACTGCAACGAAACGTTTATTGCAGATGTAGGTATCTGATTGAATGTTTAAAATAAAAAAAAAAATTGTGAATATTTTCAATCGGGGATTTAATCATTGCAGTTGTTTGCAGCTGAATGTTGAAAGCGAGACATTTTGCACTCTTTGAATTGAATATTTTGAGCGAATGTTTTACTTTCCATTGAAGTTTCAATCATTGTACGCGTTCGGAGTTGAATGTTTTAGAACGGAGTCATTGTGAGTTTTTTTTCAATTGAAGGTTTGATCTCTATGTGCGTTTGCAACCGAAGGTTTAGAATGAATATTTTTAATTGAATGTTTCAAATGGAGTTATTGTTCATATTTGCAAGTGAACGTTTGACGTAATATGTAATTGATAAATGTTTATTACAATAATATTTTGTTATTTAAGCAGTTAATTAAATTATAGTTACTAAGAAATTCATAATATTCGGGTAAAAAATGTAATTTTATTTGCGCAGTGTAGTTGAAAGAAGAACAGAATTATCTAATAGAAAAATACTTCAAGTTTTAAATTTTACAAATGTTTTATATATATTTAAAAATTTCAGACGATTGGAAGTTAACAGTTAAATTAAAAAAAAGTTTTAAATCTATTCTATGTACCCTGCTTCTCATAACTATAATAAAATCACCTTAAAATTTTCTATTTCTATACTTAAACAAAAATTGAAAATTTTAGAACGATTTTATAGTTATCGAATATCAGTGTATTTTGGACTATAAATGCTTTCCAAATGCAGTCATCGTGAATATTTCCAATTGATTTGAGACTTTCACAGTTTGGTAATTGAGTTCACTAGAAAAATGGTGCAACTGCACTTTGTACAAAAATAGAAAAAGAATATGCAGAAAAAGAATTTTGTCACATATAACAAATGTGTTTTAACTTTTTTTTTTCAAATTAAAGATTTTATCAGTTGCGAGAAATATGTTGAAAATCTGAAGAGAACGAAAAATTGTACAATGTTATTGTAATATTTAAGATATCGAATATTTCAGTATTAATTTCAGTATTAATATGTTAACATATTATTTAAAACCAATAGCTATGAGAATTTATTTCTCCGAATACACCTAAGTCTGAAAATTTATGACCATATTTGCAAATTATTTGTTAACTTTTATTTATATCATTTTTACCTACAAAGATGACAAAGACATGTCTGACAAGCTGTGATGGAGTAATAATGTTAAAACAGAAATTACTGACATGTTCGTTTCTGAGCATTAAAATCGAAATTAATTTCGCTGAGTAATACCTACAGTCAGCAATCAAATTAACTGACAGTTTTAGATATCGAATAAATCAATTAAAACTGTAAATTGCCGAATTATATTTCACATCGATTTATGTAATGCTGTTAATAATGCTGAATGTTAATAAAAAAATACTTTCACGAATAAATCTAGATTTTAAATGGGAAGCAATTATTGAAAGACACTATTGTCAAATATCATTCGCCAAATATTTTATAATTAATTTTATAATTATTAATATTGAAATAATCGAAATTATCTTTCTGCATGATTACTTTATAAAGACATTATAAGTATCTACTGTTTCTCTAAAGTCAGTTCTTTTGAGATCAAATATATATTTATCAGATTATTAAGCCATGTTATGCCTCATTTAACATCGAATTGAAAGAGAATTCTTTTCCACGCGTCTAAATAACTTTTAATTTTTACAATTTTTCCGAACAAATTAGTCAGGATATTTTCAGAAATTGTTCTTGTACAAGTCAAGGAAAATTATCGTGAAAAACGTAGTATAGTGCTACAAAAGTAAGAAAAATTTAAAAGATTTCAGTTTCATGATATTATACAACACTTAAAATGCTAAAAAAAAAAAAAAAAAAAANTGTAACACTATCGGTCAACAGTTTACGATTACTTCGTCTCAAAACTAATATCACGGAGACAGCAACAGAAAAGAAATCCTCTCGACGAAGTGTGAAAATCGAAAATCGATATTTCAGAAACTCCTTAAAAAGATTCTTAAAACAAAAGTAAGAAGTAAATCCACGTCGCGGTCGCGAGAACAGGAAATCCCGAGAGAGAAAAATAGAAAAAGCATCCTTGCCCGATGAGGAGAACTAGTGAGAAGTTAGCGCACGCAAGCGGCGACGCCGGAACCGACGTGTCACCGGAAACGTATGTAGCGAAGCGAGCACGATCAACAATCACCCGGGCGATTCGGCCCTCGAATTCGTCGCGTTCTCCGACTCCACGACGAGTGAGTCTCTCGCGACGTCGGCGGCGGCTTGTCCCTCGCGAGAAACACTGGCAAACTCACCTGGCGTGGCTGGTTTCGAGGTCTGTGGTTGACACATTGTACTGGACGGAGTCGGTGACGATGTCCCGGGTCGATGTCGATGGTGAGCCTGGAGACGTTTGCGTGCTGATGTGGCTGGTCGTGTACTCGCGGCCCGTCGTGTACGCCACCGAGCTCGAGTCTGCTTTCGAAAATAGAAACAAGATAGAGATAGATAGATAGATAGAGAGAGAGAGAGAGAAGCGTCAGCCGGTTGCTGCAATTACGCGTATCCGATTGGCTCGAACCAAGGGGATGGGGTAGTAACGTGCTACCGACAATATTTACGCGTGCGTAGGCCGGCGATATTCACGCGTGCGTGGCCAGCAGCCACGTTGCGAGCACCCTGACGCCTGCCACTCGTGTGTCTCGCCGCTTCCAGCGACAATCGTTCAATCATTTACACACACGCACACACCGATCATCCTCTCCTGTGTACATACGCATGCATCGTATATATCGCGGGTTAATTGTTTCCCTTTTTCATATTCACCCTTTCGCCCTTACTTTTGTGACAAACATGGGGATTTGTGTGTAGAAAGGTAGAAAGGTTACGGAGTGTATAGTATAAATTGGAGTGGCTGTGGTTGGAAGTTGCTCTCATGATAGTCCTAATTGCGAGCTTTTGTACGTTTTGGTGAAGAATATATGTATGTATATTTCAGGATAAGTTAACTCTGCCAGGGTCATGGAATTTCTGTGTTCCTACTGTTGCCATGGGGTGATCAAAAGTCAACCTCATGATGGGATGCTAATTGAAACTTTCCCAAGAAAAGTGCATGCATAACGGAGTTTAGGAAAAGTTAATTCTGTTGTGGTTCGCTGTTCTTCTTAGTTAAAGCGTGCTATCTAGTACTTTGAAACTGTTTGTTCAATTTAACTCTATCGTTTTCATTCCTTCCATCTTAGATGCCTTTTATTCAAATTTTAAAAAAATTCATTCGTGAAAATTAGTAGAATTTAACTAATAATATCTAGTGAAATATAATATTTATTTATTATGTATAGATCAACAAACAATTATTTTAATACAGTTATTTTATTTAAAAGAGAGAAAAAAAAAACAAAGAAAGTGTAAAATATCGTATGAATTTTTTTAAGAGATCAATCCTGCTACCAACAGTCACCGATATGTTTCCTCTTCTTTGAAAAATCACCTTAATAATCCATCTTTCTCCAAATTGAAGGAAATACGTTAGCGTTAAACGAAGAAATCTGTCGGCTAGTTTATGTTCGTTCAGGGTTCGTTGGATGTTGAAGTGGATTTGATAGTGGCTGATGATGAAGTGGCGGGATTAAGCCGAGTTGAGCAGTTACCAACTTGTGTTAATTTTCAGTTACACTCGAGTGAACTTGCAAGGGTTGCTGTCAGTCGAAAGTTTAATACGAAGTTTACGAGGATGCTTGGAAGATTCATGAAAATGGAAGACACGGCAATAAATCGCTTCTCATTAATTCGCATTAAGACAGACAATTTTCAAAGTGTTTGTCTTATTAAAACTATTTTTCCAAATACACTAATTACATTTCCAATTCCAAGAAGTTCGACTGTTTGTTTCTTTTCTCGGGGAAATTTGTTTGAAACGATGCGAAATGATTAGAAT
Source organism: Lepidotrigona ventralis hoosana (assembly GCA_002806875.1). Lineage (NCBI taxonomy): Eukaryota > Metazoa > Arthropoda > Insecta > Hymenoptera > Apidae > Lepidotrigona > Lepidotrigona ventralis. Next base: position 32,710 of record NIPQ01092121.1, on the reverse strand, counting down.
CGGAATGTTCGCGAGGGTCGACGATCGTTAAATAAACCATCTTGACTAATTGTAAGTCGGTGCACACACGAAACATAACATGCAAGGCAGAAAGCTCGCTTTACGACGTTCAGCATCGATTCGCGGTTGAACTAGTTACAATATGTCTACCAACTAAGTTCGTTAACCGCTCAGGATTTGCCTTGCGATCGAAACAGCTTCTGCTCTCAAATATAATCTTTTTTAGCTACGGACGATTCTCAAAAATAAGCGGACAAACATCTCGCAATTCACAACTCGTGTCTCCTCTGAAGTTGACCAATTTAACTCAAAGTATTATTGATTATCGATGACAATTGAAGATTAAATAGAAAGCTGTCATTCTGGCATTGTTCAAGGAAAATTTCTTTCTAAAATAGTGCAATAGTTAAATCAAGAACCATCAATTCAATCAAGATTACCTTACTATTTATATTATATATAATTACTCTTCAAGCTAAAGTTACCAAAAGTTTAAGAGATCGATATCGTATAAAACGAATTAAGAATACCTTTAATAAACTAATTATTTCCAACATCTCAGATTACCTGTATCACGCAACATTACCACGATATGAATTTCAGATGAAACGAAAATCTATAAAGTCTACTGTTCAAACAAATTACTCTATATCATCGTGTTTATTTATTAAACGATGATTTTGCTTGAACTTCCTCAAACAACATAACCGAGACTTCCATCCGTATGGTAAATAAAGTGTTCGAGTAAAAATTTTGTCAAAGGTGAAACTCGTGAATAAAAAAAAAAAAAAAAAAAAAAAAAAAAAAAAAAAAAAAAAAAAAAAAAAAAAAANACAATCCACCTTCACTGAGAAGGTCGAGAAATTGTGAAAACGTCTCTGGAAACATTGATTTCTCACGACTAGATTCAAACTTACTATACAATGTGTTTCATCAGTATTTTATTAAACTTTGAATGTTAAGGTCAAAGGACAGAAACTCAACAAATCTGAACACATTTCATCGTTTAATCCTAATATTTGAATTTGATCAAATAACGAGAAAAAATCGTATCGGCAAGAGGTTTTAAGAGGTCGTTATATTCTTCAATTTTCAAGCTCATGATAGATATAGTTATAGAAAAAAAATTTTCAATGTTTTTGAAGACGCTACACGTAGTATAAAATTAGACGACTCATTGTAATTAGAAAGAGGCACTCGGGATGCTAAATTCTAATTCTCTCCTGGAACATGGTTTTGTGATTCTTAAAGAACTTGTAATATTTTTCATTCCTACTCGTTTTCTCTCTTCTTGTTAATTTCATTCTTCTTTTCATCTATTCGCGTTAACGATCTGAAAAATCGGCGAACCCTGTGTAATGGAGGAAACAATATGTTCGATCTCACTGGCAATAAATATTAATGCGGTGCTATCGCGCAGCCAGCAGTTTCACCGGAGGCAGCTTCAAATTTTGATAGACTGTTTTTTCATTCGTGAGCGAATTGTACGGTTCTCGACGTTGTTCGAACGAACGAATTTCATTGGCAATGTTTGTAGTGCAATATTTCCCCTACGATTTTCCTAGGATTTATTATTGCAACGAATTCTAAATTTTACTTTTAGATCGGAAGAAATTGAAAATACAAACGGTAGTTCAGCTTGTCGTTTAATTTTCCCGGGCTCTCTTATTTCCGATATGAATTTTTATTCGTGATACGAAGTTATACGTGAAATTAAAAGTATGAAATTTACTAACCCCCGGAGGTTTGTTGAAAATTGAACAAAATATAAAAAGACTAAGATTCTATTTCCGCAGAAGGGAAGCTCACAAATATTCTTACTATTTTATTACTATTATTCCTCAACTCGCAGAATAAAGAAATCGAAATAAAGTAATAAGCAGCAATAAGCAAAGGAGTATAAAATTTTGTTTGTAAAATCGCGAGCAGAAAGCATTTCGTGCTAGGCACATTCTAAATGAGAATTCCTTTCATGCGCTTTCCAAACGAGAAACCTCTTTTGACAATATTTACTCCACGGTGCCGTTTGAAACGAGATACGAAAACTATGGCGCCTCGATATCACAAAACCGCCTCTTCAGAAAGATCGACCGTCGAACGAATTTCCGGTGCATCCTCGTGGAACAAAAACCCTTGATAAACCGCACAAGTCTTGGAAATACTCCTCCTACATGAGCACGCGGTACTAGCATGTAGATACTAGGAAGTGAACGAGAGGAAACCATGCGCGGAAGATCAATACCAGGTGTAGTGAGTATGGTGAAATCAAGTGTTCTAGAAACAAAAGTCTAGGCGGAAAAACAAAAAAAAAAAAAGAAAGTCGGATAAAATTTGTGAGAAAGAACGAATTGGATTGTATGATGCATCGGAGGAGATTTTTACGAGATAAATGCAATGTAATTGCTTGGTAGAAAATTTTAGATGATCTGAGGATTGCTCGCACAAAATACATTCATTCTCGTGGGAGGAAGGATTTGGTCAGCCGTCACCAAATGAACAGTGATTTCAAAGAAACGACTAAAAATATTAAGTGCCTTTGAAGCGTATTAAATTATTGACTGACATGCTGGTCATTTTATGGTAGACAGAAGCGTTCAGAAATCGATAAAAACTGGTATTGCGAGTTATACGTATACATATCGTGGATAATCAATAAGTTACACGTAGAATAAGTTATATGTCACATCTTACGACTCGCAGATACTTTTCGAATATATTAAAAGAAATCGATTAATTTAATTTAATACGTCTATTCATACGCATGTTCGCGCGTGAAAACTTTAAAAATAAAATGAAATGATATAAAGTAAAATTGATTTTTAAAAATAGAATGAAACGATAGAGAAAAAAAACTAAGTGATAAAAATTAAACGAAATAAATTGAAATAAACTGAAACTAACTAAAAAAACGGAATGGAATAAATTGAATTCAATTTCGAACAATCGGCTCGCGTCAATAGCAGAGGAAGCAAAATAAAACGGACCAGTGGCAGACGTGACGAAGATTTCCTCGGTGGTGACCGGCTCTCCGGAACCTTCCTCGCAGTCCTCCTCGTCGTCGCACGACGGACGCTCCTGAATGTTCTCCTTGTGATGCTTCGGCCTGAACGTCGTCGGCGACCTCGTCGGCGCCACGTACACCGGTGTTATTATGTCGTCTGTGAACAGATGAGAGAAGGGTTGGTGATTATTGAAATTGCGTAGGATGGCATGCGACGCTCCGCATATTTTCTCTCTCCCCCCTTTCAGATGATTGCGTGGTTTGCGTCATCCATGTAACGGAAAATGAAAATGCAGTTACCACGGGAGAGGAAGGGACTGATAATTAGACAGAATGCGTGTTTGATTGCAGCATTTTGTTCTCCACATATCAGATTCGTTTCACCTTTCGAGTTGATTTCGAACGGGAACGCGCATGGCCGCTTTTCCATTTTCAACGAGATCATTTCTGGTTCGCTGGATGAACGATGATCCAATGAATGACGGATGACGAGCATTCATGCGCCTCGAGTGGGAATAATGATATCATTAACTGGACGATCGCGGATATTATTACGATAGTATCAATTCCACCGGCGAAGAGAATCGTTCTATTTTTTTTTAATTTTTATTTTTTGTTTCTTTTTTCGAGATTCGAGAGAGACGAATTGAATTTGACGCCTCGGGCGAACAGGTAAAATTGGCATCGCTATAATTGATGTAATTCGTGCTATTGTTGGAGTGCGCGGATGAAGCGTGGATATGATGTTGGAAATAGTTGATAGATTTCCTGCTGCATAAATGACGTGAATATTGAATTGGAACGTGTAATTTAAAATACAGTACAGGCTAATTGGTTTTATTTCAGCATTTTATTTGCTTCAATATTTTTGCCTTTCTTGTATTTCATTCGTCATTTTAGAATTATTTAATTCACTCTCATTTAAGAGTGATTAATTTAGTATATTTTATATTTACTTTGACATTTCGATTTTATAATTTCAGAACTGAAAAATATAATTTAAATGTTTTAAACGTAGGAACTGATTCATTTAGTTTTATTCAATTTATCATTTTGATCTCTGAATATTTCTGGATTGACTTTATTCCATTATTTTAGACACATAGGTATTTTTATATAAAATTAAATATATTAGAAAAAAATATAAGTTAAAAATTGACTAAAGTATTTATACGTCGTCAAAGCATGGAAAAACAACTTCCTCATCTCATGAAAATGTTTATTAACGCGCTTGGCTCTAAATTTAGACAAAGTGTGAAGGTAAGTTTCATAATTGCGCCCCTAAATAGGTTTAACCTTTTAAGCTTTATTACGTTAGCCATTAATTTCAAGTAGATTCGACCTCTTTCAAGAAAATAGACAGAGGAATGCCATTTCGTCAAGTGGGACTATTAGATTCTCCAGCAATAAGTATTTCTTCTGAGAGTAAAAATTTTACATTAACTTAGAATCAGATAAAACGTGCTTTAATTATTTTCTATGTCAAAGTTTTTTTTTTAAATCATTTTTTAATCATTTCTTCTGTATTATAAACTTATATTTTTAAAAATATTACTTTATATATTTCACAACGTTGTGCGTAGTTTTTATAAAATTTATCATCTGCCTACATGCATTTTAATTCTTTCAAATTTGCCGCGTGATAGGAAGCACACAAAAATCGGTCGAATGAAAAAACACCGTGCAATTTATAGTGAAAAAGAAAAAAAAAACACACAAAACCAACGTTGATATTTGTATCTATAACAACGCTCATATATAAACTATTTTATTTTCTGCTATTACATCTACTGTCACAAAAAATTCCACTATTAAATTTATCTATTTTCATGATACACGCAAAAAAAAAACAAAAGAAAGAAAGAAAAAAGAAAATATTTACTATCAAAGTATATTTTTCACATTTAACGTAATATTTCAATTGTATAACATTTTAAAATTTTAAAATTTTTCCCACTAAGTCTACTTTCGCAAAGTACAAAATATAAAAAAAAAAGAAAGAGAAGAATAAAGAGTAAAAGGAAGGGAAAAAGAAAAGTACTGTCTTACTGTAGTGCATCTCGGTTTAAATCGTTCGCAACTAGGGGATTTTAATCGGTTAAGATGTCGCGCTTCTAAAATTACTTGGCGCCAGCTGTTAGCTGCGTTTGCAATCGTGGCGGACGGGTGCGTCAACTTATTAAAGGGATCGTATTAATTCAGTTTTTAGTCAGCCGGAGAAGATTTCCGAGCCGGCTGCCAGAGAAAGCGAGGAGGTTGATAGCAAGGAGAAAGGAGGGGCGCCAGCCAGGGATCCTAAATATGCAAATGAATCGAAGATACAACCGGGCAAGCATGAAGACGAAAAGGTGGCATGCCATGCGATATGCGAACTCGATCGTGCGTGTGTGTTCTCCTCTGTCCTTTTTCATCTATAGATATTGTACTTTGCCGATTATTGATTTAATTAGAAAAGAAATTGATCGTGCCATTCGTTTGCGTTGCGTTTCGTTTGAATGACTGAACAATATATAATGCTGAATGAGACTACGTATAGAATAGATAATAAAATTAGATCTTTTAATTTTAAATTAAAGAAGAATCAAATTAACTACGTCAATTTATTCGAAATTGCAAAAATGATTAGTTTCTATGTCTCAAACAAGTAAGTAGTAGATACATTATAATTTGTTTTTGAGTTTCAATGTTTCGTTTTTTAAGTAAAAATGAGAATGTAAAATATTATACAATTCATATTATTTGGCGTTTGTGCAATAATTTGTAGTAGGTTAATTAGAAAGTCTCAGAGGAGTAATGTCCATTTGTATTTAAGTATAGAAATTATAAATCATACAACGATTATAATATGCTAGCTCGTTCATATGTTTATAATTTTTTAAAAATTGTATAAAATATTTAAAAAAGAAAGGAACAAATAAACCTTATTTTCAGAATATCATAATTCAAGATAATTGCAACTCACGTTTAATTAAGGTCTTTTTAAGTAATATAAAAAATTTAATGCACAATAATGGGATAACTGAAAATGGCAATTAAATTATTTAACAAATATTTTACGTTCGTGTAATATACTCGATATAAAAATGGAGCCTAATTGGAGAAATTGCGTTTCATTGTTATTTTAAGATAAAGAATCGTGCATTTTTTATATTTCAAATAATTTATTAATATTATGATATTTATTTAAATCAAAAGCGATGAATTTATATGACGGCGAGAACACTGCGATTTTAAAATAATTAATTCGTATAAATGATTGCAGCAATTTGGAAAATAAGCTAATTTGAAATTATTATCGGCGAAACAGATGACGATATTCTTATCGTTTCGATGTATTTTACTTCGATACAATTGATAGCATTTCCATAAATAATGTAATATTAAATACCATGATATCATGTTAAAGAACAGAGATATTTCAATCAATTCTTCGTTTATATTAAATAAATTATTTTAATGTATATAAAAAAAAAATGTAAAAAATAAATAATTGAAATATACAGTTCCAGATTGTATTCAAATTTTGCATCAATCTAAATTTTATTATTCAACAAGTTTTATTTCTTAGTTGTATTAAACAAATTATTTTTCACGATTTAATTAATGAAAAAAAAAAAAAAAAAAAATTTGTTAATTGCCGCCCAAAGGACGACAAGTGCCTTACCAATTTATGTGTGTTCCATCCTTGTCTAGGGGAGTGCTAAACGTCTCTCCTTTCATACTACACAAGTAGAGAGGTTGTTCAGCGCTCTTATATAGTAACTCATTGGAGAAACGAGTACTAGCGAGAAAATAGTTTTCCGCGAATAACTCGAAAACGACAAATCCAATGAAAAAGTTATGAGGACATATTTTACTCGCCATGATATTATCTATCGAATGGTATGATGTACAAATTGATTTATCGTATGAAAAATTTAGTCATATTTATATGTATACTATCGATCGTGAGTACTATTCGGATATATATTGGAGAAGCTTCGTAAATTGTACTTTATTTAGTATTTTATAAGATAAATAAAATAATGAATTTGTAATAAAATAATTAGAAAATTCTCACAAGAACTTACATATAGTCACATTGAGGTCAAAATTATTTTTATACACATGCGACAAATTCGTGTGATTACATTACATGTGTAATGATTGTGTGTGTATTAGTTTTATATATATTGAAAAAAGTTTGCATCGATGAAAGTCTTTCAATCCACCATCACGCATTCGTCTATGCGTGACGAGTAACTTTTTCTTTCTTTTACACTAAATATCGTGTAATCGAAAGTTGATGTAAACGTGCACGTATGTATATAAAATATCGATACGTGCGAGACACGAGAGAATTTAGGTGCGTAGAAGAAATCCCTCTGCGAGGAAATTAGGTGCAGAAGGAATTACTTACGCCCTTTCGAAATGTTACTTACACTTACCGGAACCAGGCTCATAGATTGGCGTGCATTCTTCGTCTTCGTCGTCGGCGGCGCAACCACTTCCGGCACCGGAAAATATGAGATCATCCATGACGCCTGGAAAACCGGATGCTGGCGTCTGCGGTTAAAAAAAGGATATGCAAATTTATTGCTTTAAATAGAAAGTATTTCAGTTGAGCGCTTATTTATTTGAAATAAAATCGCTAGAAATTATTAATACTGTTGCAATTATTGTTTTAAATATATATTTGTATTGCTTAAAATATTTATTTATATATTTTAAATAAATATGATATATACCTACATTCATTCGAATCTATATTACTGTTTTGAAATATAAATAGTTCTAGGGAAATTAATTTTTACAGTTTTAAAAATTGGATTTTATTAAAATCCAGGGATTTAAAATTTTATTAAAATTTTCACTAAAATTGAATTTCATTTGAACTGCTTTTTATTACTTTCAGCCCGACGTTATTTTGGATGTAGGTTATAGAATATTCATTAATAATACACTGTGAAATTTTTAAATTACCAAACATACACAAAGGATTTCCATGAATAACTGCATACTAAATTTCTATTATTCATTTCTATTCTATACATGTATCTGTATTCTAATATTCATATTTAATATAGACATATATAATAATAATATATAATAATAGCACTTCGTTATTACAAATAAACCCTTCATGAACATTTAATTAAGCGCAATATTTCGTAATAATTTACATGTTGAGGGTCATTAATTATAATTATATTACGTACTTAATAATAGTGAATAATTTACATGGAGATAATATATAGACAGAACTAATGTAGTATTGCTTTCAACAAAAGTTAAATTTCTGTTACCATAAGACTTAAAAATAAATATTAATGCTCCATGAAATTTCATTCCATGAATCGAAACTTTTCAAAATATGTAAACTTAAGTTTAGCAATTTATAATTTTCCTATTATTCTATTCTCCAACGTTTGATATATATTTGATATTGTTTGATTTAACAGCAATTTGAAAACACCTTTTGCTTTTAATTCTGATTACCTGTTGCATTCTTTGCAATGGAGCTGCACGATCCAGAAGACTTCCAGGTGGTAATAATTGAACATCTCCTCTAGTAGTAATTCTCCCATCCTTTGCTGCTGCGAGCTCTAAAATTCGTGCACCATTCACAACGAGACCGGCAATTATGCCTAAGAATGGCCTTTCTACTCTGCCTTTGTTGCGATTCCATCGGCCGCCCACTTGAATGGTCGATTGAGTATTGAACACGGACAACTGGCGACCTGCAAATAGCAGCAAATGTTGCCAGAGAATGGTTTTTTTAGTCGACAATTTCATTGACTTGTGATTGTAATAAGTATCTCAATTTTACAATTTATAATTTATTACAAATAATAAATTATAATATAATAACTTATAATGCATGCAATCTTTTTTAAATTATAGAATTCTCTAAAACACTTGAACACTTTAGCACGGGATAGAAAAATATAATTATCTATCTATTAGAAATTATTATTCTATTATATTCTATTAGAAACTTTAAATTTTTTTAATTACAATAAATAATATTATATAGCACAACATTATATAAGAGATATAGAAAATATAATTGTATCAAAATCTTTTAATATAGAAATTCACTTCTATAAATTGCACGATTCCTTCAGAACAATACTGAATTCCCTATTGTGATATTTTTCTTATCACTTTGTCTTAGCTGAGCACAGTCGAGTATCTTGAAAAATAGGCATGAAAAAACATTTTGGACAAAAGTTATAAACTATTAACAATTACATATTGTGCTGTTATTTATTTGACCTCGAAACATCCTGTGATGGTCACATTTTTTAAAATGTTCTGTTTTGTTACAATGTTCTATCTTGTAACATTTTCAAAACGCTATTTATTATATTTACACGAATTTTTATCAAGATATAAGCATCTGATGTGCTGCTGGCATTAGCACTATCCAACATACACTGATGTTTATATCCTGATAATGGTTTATCCGAGTAGGTACGACCAAAATACTTCTTTGAAAGGACTGGCCGTTGACTACGAAGGCGAAGAATCAAAGGAGTAATAATTTATTCTGTTTCACTGGCTAACAAATGTTTTCGTTTGACCATTTATCAGGCGAACAGAAGCCACTAGGTCTGGCATGAGCAAACCATTGACCAGCCCACTTGGCCAAGTGGCGTATCTTACAATTAGAAGGAGGCGAAAGCAAAGGTATATCTTCCACTGTCCTCTACTCCTTCATGTGAGGTTTATTTCCAGCCCTTTCCCTTTGTAGGGTCTAAATTTGGTTGGTTTTGAGATCAGGGCAACATGATACGTGTAGAACTCTTTAGGGTTTGATCTGCCCTTCGTAGACGACATACAGTGCTTGTCAATGGCAGGTTCATGTAATAAGAATGAGATTTCTGATGGTGTAAGTTTCAATTTATATACAACGTTGCATCTGGTAAATTCTGACCAATTGTCCTATTTGCATTTTGCATCGCATAATTTAATTTTTATTATTAAAAATTATGTTATTAGTACGTAATTCTTTGATCTCAATTGTTCGAGAGTTATTTAAAGTATCTGTTACAGAAGTTCGGAAATTGTAATCATAGAATGTAATTACAGAAATCATTGTAAAAGTTAGAAAGGAAACGATTTGGTAGTTCTAAACTTTGTAAAAATTATGTAAAATCAATTAATGTATAATTAATTATCAATAGTTTTTGAATATTTAAGAAAACGATTAAAATATTCATTTAACCCAAGATTTAACACTAAACGGCATTTTACATATACCTATCTTACCATAAGGGGTCATTTGACCCCTTATGAATAAACGTTGATTTTTAGAAAGAAATTCTTAATTTATTAAAGAAAATAATTTCAATAAGCAACGTAACTTCTGACTTTCTAATAAAATACTCAAACATATATTTTTATTTAAAGTAAATTTTGAAAAGGGGTCATGACCCCGCTTGGTACGTTTAGTGTTATAAATAAAATGTAATACCGATATAAGATTAACGGACAATGTAAATTAAAAATTGCTCTCTTCAAAAATCTGAAAAAAATCACTCATGTGGACATATATGTAATTTTATATTTTTGTGATGATAATTGAGAAAATGGGACATAGAAAATGATTTTACCTACCAAACATGATAAGGAACATTACACTATGAATATTTTGTACATTTTTGCGTGCATGTATTGTGTGCATTTTCGCATCTTCAAATTTCTCATAGGCGCATAACAATTTCTTCATGTTAGATGAAAAATGAAAAGCAATTATAAATAAGATTAATATGCTCAACTTTGGATGAAACTCGAAAAAAAAGAAAGAAAAGAAAAGGGACTTCCCCCATGATAGAATTAAATAACGATTTAATTTTAAGAGTCGAATAACAACGATTTTTCTTACGAGGGAAGCGAATTAATTCATTTCGGGGTATGTATATTAACAGGAGACATCGATCAGGCCAGCATAGTCGTTCCAGAGGTCCTTGCGCTCGTCAACGCAAACCGTCACGATAAAGTCGATCGGCAGAAGATCGATAATGCGGCTATTTTTTTATTAGGCGACTAGAAACCGAGGATGCGACAGGGATCGGATACGTTCGAGTTACTTCGCCCACGTGGCGTGCCATGGGCGAGTTAAATATCACCTTGTAATAGGAAAGCAACAAACCGAACGAGCTTTCTCGCCAGCAAGCTTGTCCAGCTGTAGGAAATGAAGCCATTATCGCCTGGCTATGGATAATAATTTTCGGCCGAGCCGAGAAAAAATGAGCCTGGCTGACAGGCTTACCAGGCTTGCAGAATTTGCTAAGAGGATCGCTCTGGTACCGTTTTAGGCACCGCAAAGACGATCTCACTATCTTCTCTTTATTTACTATTGACACAGGTGTCATGTTTCGTGGATGGTTTCTCTTCCTTTGAATTCATTTGATATTCTGGTCAAAGATGGGGTCCTTTTTTGGACCCCTGTTTAAAAAAAAGAAAACTAACAAAGCAGGAAAAACAAATTTTGTGGACCATTTTTGTTTGAATTGAAACATTGGATCTTTAACGTGTCTAAATAGATTGCCATTTTTAGATGCAAGGTATATGTGAATGATAAGTTTAAAATATTGTTTATGGATGATAATATATGATTTCATTGATATATAGATTTTTATTGTAGGTACAATGCCTAATTGCAGTCTCTTACTAAACAATCTTCATCTTATTAAAATTTAGCTATTTATTGTTAAATAACCGTAAAATAAATTATACCTATTTATAGTAAATGGAGAAGCTTTCAGAACATGACATTTTGCTTTATGTGCTGATGTGCATTATGATTAAGTAAATTCCAAGCTCTTTGTAGATCTTTCATACGTGACGTCAATCGAGTTGACGTCATTACTATACCGGGAGTTCATTTCCACTCGATATCTGATAAGAAGACACGACATTGCATGACAGTTTATGTCTGCAAACGATGACTGGCATTCTTATCTGTATTTAGCATTCCAGTAAAACGTTCCTTTTTCTATTCTTTTAAAATATATACTACCCAGTATGAATAATCATCTTAAAAATAGTGTTATTACGTATATTATAGTTTGAGAAATGTTAAAAAATTTTAAAGTTTTGTGTAATATACATAAATTATACCACTTATAGGTATATGCATTTTTTTTTTACCATTTCTATACTACTTTATTATTTTATATTCATAAAATATTCCTATGAGCGTTCGAACACTTTTATGAGTCTTATTATTTTGTTGTTAATGTTATAAACTAATTATATTATTATGAATGTCATTTATTATTAATATAACACATCATATTTCTACATACATTATTTTTATATTATTTTATTATTTTATACTCGTAAAAAATTTCTATAATTGTCTCAACGCTTTCATGAAGCACTAATGAAAGTGTCATATCTAATTTAAACCTATAAAGTATAATATCTCGCGCGGAACTCGACTCAAGTTCCACGACCCACTTTTTTCTGATCATTTGACTGGCACTTGCCGACCAAGCATAGTGAGTCTATCAGCGTAGTATAAAAATACAGCTGGTTGATCACTTCTAAGTATATACTTATACGTACGCCAGAAGAAAACGCACGTGCCAGCACGCGCTTGGTAAGTTACATATACTTATTTGGCTCACTCACTGACTTTCTGTCAATGACAATGGAACGAGTAGGTGACCAAACGACAAATACTTTCGTGAAGAAGATAATCGTGTTACTCACATCGCATTCCGATTTGAAGAAGTCCAATAAACTGTATCACATTATTAGGAGAGCAGAAGGATCGTGGATGAGATCGAGTTCCCTGCCCGACCCGATCGTAAGATTTTAGGCAAACAGAGACCTCCTTCTTCGAATACCTGACCTCTCCGAATATTCATTGATCAATACGGAAAGTCTCGTACATTTGAATTTTTTTTTTTTATCAATTTCTTTAGACATCATCTCTTGAGTAAATCGTGGATATTTATGCATTTGTAGAAAAGAAATTTGAAGCTGTAGAAATATATAGGATATTTAAACCTATATCATTTTTATAGGCTAATTAAATTTCTATAAATATATAAAATATTTTGTAGAAATTTATAGAATATTTAATAATAATATTTAAAATATTTTATGGATATAGCATATTTTAACTAAAATATGTGCTCATTAGAACATTTATATCCATGTGTAGTAGCTGAAAGAGAGAGAGATAGTTTCTATATATGTAATTCTTATATATTTATAAAAATATAAAATTTTATAAATGTCTGTATTTTATTAATAGATTTTTTAGCCTTCAAAATATATTCTAATAATTAATTTTATCGCCAAGATGTGTATATTTTATTTGTAATATTCTGTTAACTAAAATTATTATACTTTATTTAAGTTCCATATTGCCAACTATAATCTATAGATTGTAAATTAAAATATGTTATAAATATTATTGCAAGTGTGGAAATTTTGTTAAAAAAAATTTATACTGTTAATCTTTTTCTTGACTATAAAAAACGAATTTGAATAATTCCCAATTATTTATTTCTGCGTTCATAATTTTTATAAACATTAAACATATCGACCAAAACAGGATATGTTTTTAATGAAACAATTTGACTTAACGATCTTCTGGATGCTTTTTCGATTAAATTCCAAGCGTAAAAATTTCGATCGTCTAGTCTAGTCTAACGTTTTCGTGGCAATTAGCTCTTGCGCGACATAATCTAAATTAATAAGTAAATTGACAGGGAAGTATGGCAAACGTGGAGGTGGTGGATCTGAAAAGTGGGTTAAAGCGTCGCGTCGCCTTCGGTCGCTTAGATAAGTGGCGCATTCGGTTAAAATGGATCAGGAGAGAAGAAGAACGTGGATCGGATTGCCTAATATTTGGCCTTACTGTCCAATTCCTAAATAGATCTCTGGCAACGATGGCGGCTACCTTTCTGAAAGACGAGGGACTTTGTTTGAAATAAAAATGAAAAAAAATAACAATTCGATTTTTACGTTGTCGATGTAACTCAAAATTATATAAATTATTTTATATAATTGGAATTATACACACTTTTAGGTACCAGAAGTTCCGTCATTCTCTTCATTACTAATTTTAAGAATTCACGATTAGACTAGTAGATTTAACTGATGTTAATTAGATATTAGCTAAAATTTCGATAAATAGAGTTCAGATAAAGGGAATTCTATTGTACTCAGCCTTCATTATTTTTCTTAAGAAATGACATAGAGAAAGTAGCCTTAGTATATTCTTTTAAGATCAAGTAAATTGTTTCCAAATAATTTTAGATATTATTATAAACATTATTTCATAATGATAGTATTTCTACAAATTTATATAAATTTTATTATCTAGGTACATTGCTTTCAAAGTTATCTAAGTCACTTGATCTTAAAATAAAATAAAATAAAACTATATCTTAAAATAAAATAAAACTATATCTATCATTCTGTTTAATTTTACGTATATAGAAAGAAATAACAACCGTTTATCTGAGCTACTAAAATAGAAAATTAAAATCTCAAATAAATTGACCAATAATCTCAAGCGGTGATATATAGAGTTCCTCCTATATTTCAACTTCCGTTCAATCGACAAACAGGCAATTATAGACACACGTGTTCAGTTTAATTTTGCACGATGTTTAATACGTGGTATAGACGAATGGCCGAAATTGAAACACGGCTATCGGACATCGGTCCCACGGACTCGGTTTGGGAACTGTTTGGTTTCACAACGCTTTTACGATGGGAACGAGGAATGCCACGGCGTACGCTTGGGTATGGGAAACATCAATGATTCCCAGGCGATGGGAGTAGAACGTTTTGTACGTACGAAACATGAACAGGGCATGTAAACGCATTTTGTGCGCTTTGTAACCAGTTTATCGCGATGTGCGTCACTTCATGGTCATTCAATGGCTCTTGTACCTATATAGCTTCCATTGTGTAAATTATTGATTTTAGATATTAATAATCTTCTGTTTGAGGATCAGGCTGTGTCGTGATTACAATGAGATCGAAGTATCTCATCACAGCTTGTGTTTATGGTAGATATCATTTGTAGCATTATGTTGCTGTTATGGACGCACGTTATGTTTTATCATAATGTAATTCTACTATAAATCTAAAATATCTATTATTTGAGACTACAGAATACGAGATCAGTTTTTAGAAGATCATCATTTAAGTTACTACCGAGAAAATATATAATTAATATAGGTGAAGTAAGATTTCGAATTATCATATTTCATTTTGTTCTATTTTTTTTTCAATGATTTCATTTCTCTATTATCATTATTATTGTACGTGATAAAATTGACTTTTCGAAAATATGTTTGTTAATTTTTGACTGTTTCATTATTTTTCAACTATAACTGACACCGTTATAATAGTAAAAGTTCCTCTTGCAGATAGATAAGATATGATATCTGAAATTTAAGTATTAGCTAGTATGTGATAATTAACCTCGCTTATTATCTATATTTTTCTTTTTAACATCTCTTTTCAAGAATTCAAGCATTTCGTTATTGAACGACAACGTTAAACAAGCACTTTAATTGTTCTTCTGCAAATGATTAGTCAAACAACTGAGGAGCGTGAGAAAATTAACGAAATTTCAATGCGAAATACAACACTGTGACTACACATGGTCAAGCGAACAGGCTTCAAAAGGGATTTGAATAATATAAGAATCGAGACCCGAACATTGTTTCGTCATACTTACGTGAGTTCATGATTGACACCACAAAATTTATCCTTTAGAAATTTGATTTGAACATTTAATAAGAGATCAATGAAAAATATCACGTATTATATTTTTTAAATAATTATTAAACTTTCAGATTAATACTCAAAACCAATAGCTTACTTACAAGCTGTAGGAATATCACGAATTGAATTAAGTTAATGTTATTCACTGCGTGCAACGTCTTATCAAAATAATTTCCCATTAATTTTTTTTATCACTTACAAATATGTTTCATCTTCTACGTGCTTGTTTCAGCGATTCAATAGTTCAGTATCGATATCGACATTACAAGCAGAAAACAGCTAACGTTTCTAAAAACTGCTGACGCAGTGTAAAGCACTAATTAATGTTAACAATCGTATCTACAGTTAAATATTTGTACAACAGAACACGAAGCATAAAACTATTATATTATTCTTTGTTATCTAAAATCCACGTGTCATATACCGAAGTACAATTAAATTTTTAAAAGAACATTATGAAGAACAGAATTAAGTTATATACTAAGTTTTCAATTTATATATCATTAAATTATTACTTCTAAATAAAATTTAAAATTAAAATCCTCAGCGTAGGTATAAAAAGATAGCATTCTCTTTTCAAGTAAAAATTATTTAAACCTAATTATAATTACTACAGTTCCATTGCGCGTAATTTTTCCAAGAATTTGTTAGAAGAAAAATTGTTGAAAATTTCACTACCTAGGGATTGCTAAATCCTTCGTTCTTACATTCAAGCGAGATTATCAATGAAGCACCGTAGTAAGCGGTGACTAATAGTAGTAAATGAGTGGGGAACCTGTTAATACTACTGTAGCAGCAGGTAGTAGGCTCGTCAAGGTTCACAACAACCTTGAGATTTCAAGGCCGTTTCTAGTACGAGCTCGACTGGTTTAGGAGAACTACCAGTTCAACATGTTCGCCGGATGCTTCTAAACACGTCGCTTAGATCAACCCTAACCTTCCTTACTCTATATACACGTGTACCCCATACCAATAGAGATTTCCATCTCGTTTCTTTATCATTTTTCTTTAAATTTTTTTCTTGACTTTTATTTGCGACAACATCCCATTGTGTGAATATGTATTTATTAATTCATAATATTTATTATCATCGCGAATTAATTTTTAAATTAGACACTTGTTGTAATTTTGATGATTTTCATTTGTAATATTCTTTTAATTTTTAGTTGAAATAAAAAATGTTTTTCAATTAATTACGTACACTGTGAATTTAATAATAAACTCAAGGGTTATATGTTTACAAGTATTTTATTAATTTATGTTTTGTTATCTATTAATTTAACGAAGAATTAGTTTTAATATATTATAAGAAAAATAAGGGATATTCAATTATGAATTTACCAACCAAAGTTCCTTTAACAATTATTATTCGTGTCCCAACATTTGAACTTAATTAAATTATATACAATCTCGAATGATAATTTACAAATTGTCTCCCTTGTGAGAAAAGGGAAGACCAATTAAAACCAAAGTAAAAGGGCCATGAAATTAAAATTGGTACAATTGGAAGTTGAATTCAGTAGAAATTCCTCAGAGAAGATATTTCAAAAACGTGAGAAAATTACGGCTTGAACAATTTCGGCATTCGTGACTTTCCCATGGCACACTTTCTCATGGTGTTGCCACAAAAAATAATGAGATTTCGGCGACTCGTCGAGTCGTTGCTGTGAGAACCAGCCCGTGAGAAGATGTTGAACTTGGGGCTGAATTTGGTGATTCTTGTATCAGGTGACTATCAGAGAGATGCGATCCTTCCTCGCTAACTTGAATATAACATAGTCCTTTAATCCTTTCGCTATCTACTGAATTCATTGTTGCATTAGGAAAGTTTTTTATTTCCTTCGTTGAGAGTAATTAATTAATTTAAGCTCTTTTATTATATGTATTTATTTGACAATTTTTTCCTGACTTTTATTCTGTATCATTTGGCTAAAAGAAAATTTGGCCAAAAAGTGATTATTTCGTAAGAATGTCAAGACATGAGTAAGCAAAAATTAACTTTCCACAGTTCTTGAATATCGTCCCCCATTTTTATTCAAAGGAAAGCTTCTAACAATTTATTTAAAAATCTATAGTTTATATCTATAGAATTTGCAAAAGTCTGCGGCAATAAAACGATCCTAGATAAATTCAAAGATTCAAATACTACAAATAGAAAACTCCAAGCACCCTTAACAAGAATATAAGATACCACTGAATATAATAAAAAAACAACAAAAAAAAAAAAGAAATAATATATGTATTTATATATTAAAAAGAAAAAAAAAATAAATACAAGTGTATGCAATTTCTACAGTGTTAAAACTAAGACATATGTCTATTATTTAATTTGTCCCGGATAGGAAGCGTAATAATGGAAGGTCGAAAGCGCGCAAGGGGTAAATCGGCAGAGCGTTCGACCAACTTCGCGGCTCTGATCTCCTAGTTGATCTGGGAATCTGTTTCCCCTGAAGTCGCTTGGATTCTCACGATCATGGGAAACAGTGTTTCTCGGTCGGCCGGGAACGGGGCTCTGGGAAACGGTGTCCCGTGGGAAGCTCACGGCGTCGAGAGATCGCGGAGGAACGAGGAAGAACAAACGAGCCGCGTTTCAACTCTTTTCCAGGACTGAACGCCTACTACCGAAGCAGATCGGTCCGTTGCTTCCAGGGACGGGCTCGTCCCACGCTTTCGAGCATTCAAGCCTGTGGGAATCGTCCCCGTGTTCCTCGGGAATCGTGCCCGAGCACGTGAGAAAGTATGTGAAACGCGCCAACGATCGCATCATCCTTGACATTTTTGTCACGCGTCGAGCGTGATCGTCCTTTCGAACAGCGTATCCTTCGAAGGCGTCTGGAAGTTAGATTAAACTGAATGACAATGTTTGAAGAATGTTAGCCTTCTAGAAGTCTAAGGAAGTTAGATGATGCTGAAATTTCAGAATATTCGCGTAATTGAAAGGAAGAGTTAGACAGAGTTGGTGGTGTAATTTTTCGATGAAGTTCACTTTACTTTGACACTGGACACTGGTCGAGTTTTTAGCAGAGCAAATTTTGTTCAGTTTAATCCTTTGCACTCAGATTTCGCTTTAAAATTTGTTTCCACTATGGCATACGAAAGGTAAAAGTTTTGATTCTAAAAAAAAAGACAAAATTATTATAGAATAACTCTCGAGATTTATTTGCAATTTCATTGTTAAAATATATATGTCTTTTGGAAATTGTAACAGAAATATCTGGCAATATAATTTTAATTTATAACTTTATACTGTAAAGGATCAAAAGTAAATCTGACAGTATTTTTGGGATATTAAATGATTTCTTTTTAAATAAAATATGTAGATAGAAGTTCATTTATCTTTCTATATTATACGTATAATTTTTCGTGAATTAAAATTTATAACCATTTTAAGCATAGACCTCTTTATATATTGAACAGGATGATATACTGAAAGTAAGTCCAATAATAGATAGAAGTTCATTTATCTTTCTATATTATACGTATAATTTTTCGTGAATTAAAATTTATAACCATTTTAAGCATAGACCTCTTTATATATTGAACAGGATGATATACTGAAAGTAAGTCCAATAATAGTTATGAATTTTAATACGATAAATTTACAACATAATTAGTTACCCAAGTTTTATTAAAAGAAAATCTACATTAAAAGAAGGTGATTGATCTTGTCTTATAGAGACTTGTATTTGTTACTTTAGTTAAATATATGAATTTTAATACGATAAATTTACAACATAATTAGTTACCCAAGTTTTATTAAAAGAAAATCTACATTAAAAGAAGGTGATTGATCTTGTCTTATAGAGACTTGTATTTGTTACTTTAGTTAAATTAAGCATTTTCGTGAAAAAAATCCTATATCAACTACACGAAAGTCCACTATCTATGCCATTCATCAACCTCTATTCTAACCTAACATCATCCTTATTAATCTCTTCGATCTTCTCCTATATTCCAGACACACTTTTCCTTGATCAATACAACTCGTCCAATTACAGGCTATGAGAAGAAATCTCGATAAGGGTCNCATAAATGTTAGGAAAATAAAAATTTTTGGAAGTATCAAATTATACTTTGACCAGCCCACAGCATTGGTTCGCAGAGACAATAACGTTAAATTAACTTATTGTCATTACTCGTGTTCGAAATGTCAGGAACACAGAAAATTTGAGAAGCTTCTTCGTTTCACCGAAAATCACCGAAAATCATTAGTCATCCCTTATTGTTCTCTAACTCGCGAGAAACTAAGTTTATTATTTTTCCATAATTTAATTTATTATTCCTCGCGATTCCTCCAGAAGCAGTAAAATATTAGAAGCAGTTTTGTTTCTACTAATATTCATTTAAAGCGCGAGAATGGAAAACTATTCGACAATGAGAAAAATGCTTCGTTAGTGTGAAGAAATGGAGTAGGCTGTTAGGAAATGTTAGCAAGTTTACGTGAGTTCAGTCTCACGAAGAACCGTTGAAGTTCAGTGACAATGATTTATGTGGGCAAGGTTTAAAAACCCAAGAGCCCAATTAAGATGCCCTCGGGTGCTAGGAAAGCAGAAAGTCCTGCAGGTATGTTTCTGAAGGAACTTTCGGGGATTCATGTTAGGCGTGTCCGTTTGAATGGCCACTGGCTGCATTGAAATCGAACAAGTTAGAAATAATACAATAGTGTACAATGTACAATAATACAATAATGTATAATTCAATGAAACATTATAATTGCCCTCGCGGTGTGTTGTTTTGGTACAAACCATCTTCGACTTTTCAAACAAGTTTAATAAATCACCGACAAATTACTCGAATTATTATTTTCAATTATTGCCAATAATCATATCTAATCAATTTCCCACGATAAATATGTTTAGTCTGTTATCGATACGAAAACTCACTTGGGAACTTGTAGGATCGTTCAGTCTATAACTTTCTCACGGTTCTGGAATAGTGAGTGGTACGAAGGAGGCTTATAAAAGGGACCCAAAGACTCCAGTCCCATTCAGTTGCTCGTTGGCAACCGTGTCGTTGGTATATCTTCAGTATTTCTCTTTCGAATATTTTAATCATATATTTTAATATTGCAAGAAGAAAGTAAATGTGTGACGTTAATTTCGTTTAACAAGCTTAATTGTTTTACTCGAACGCGTTAAATTTTAGTTGGTGATGCAGCGACGTGCAGCAGTATTTTTAAATTTAAGCACCCATAAAATATTCGAGTGACTATATAAACGAGAAGATAATGATAAATTCACGTTATAGAAGATAATAAAAAATTTATATTACAGAAAATTCATGAACGTATGACTTCACTCGTGTCAAAGAGTTGCTTTATTTCTTAGCAAAAAATAGTGAACGCGTTAAATTTTAATTAGTGATGGAGTACGAGATATGTTGTATATAGTATTTTTGAATTTAAGCACAAAGTATGCAAGCTAAGGTAGATGCTTTCACAGAAAATGCGTGAATTTATTAAAAGATTCATGATTTTACTTGTGTTCAGATTTATTTGTTAATAAAAGAGACAGAACGCGTTACTTCGAAAGTATGAAGTGATTATTATTAATTAATGATAAGTATGATTTGTCGCCTTACATGTTTTAAAATATTAAAAATCTTTTGCTTGTTAAAACAAAAGTGAGAATTCACTTGCAAACGACGAACAACTGTGACGACACAACGATTCGTCATTCGATTCTGATTGTTATTTTGATAAAGAGTGATAACGAAACCGAAAGAAAGTGTCATTACTTACCGGATGGATGATTGGACTGTAGATTGTAATCGTCGACTTGTAACGTGCTGTTTGGCCCTGTTCTGGTAAATCTTACCACGTGATACTGGTTATCGTTCACTTTTATACCAACTTCACCGATCGGATGATCGTTCGTGCCCATATTGTAGACAGCGAACACGTTTCCTTCCACCTGGAATTAAACAACAATTTACAAATATTTCAAGTGTTTTTTCAAACATTGTGTTAAGTTATTATTTCGTATTTTTCAAAAAAATAATCAATTTAAATTCAATCTCTTATTTTAAGCTCTTACTTCTTACTAATACATTGTTTTAAACTCTTGTTTTTTTTTTGTAAAATAGTGTCGGAAGTGAATGAACATTTGTTTGTGATAATAGTATATTGATTTCGAGAATGGTGGAGATAAATTTTCAGAAATTCTACTTTTCTACTTATTTCCACTTTTCTTCCTTTTTTGCTTTTCTAGTTTCTTTATTTAATTCTACTTTTTCAGAAATTCACGAATAAATCAGTGGATATCTATTATGATTTCACGAATTTCCATCTGACATGATTCAACATTCTATATGATACGATCTTGAGTTTTAGTTGTGATTAAAATTCCTTAATGATATTAATAAATTTGTTAAAGTTATTAACTATATTTTTAAATTAACAGCATTAATTGTTGAAAAGTGACGTTTGTTACAAAGATTAGCAGCGTTTCGTGTCAGAATTTTTATTGAAAGATTTTCAGTAATCTATTTTTTGTCATAAATTGTCAATTGCACTGGTAATTTCAATAAACATTGAAATATTAAAGTATTTTAAGTTATTCTTGTATTCTAAGTTATCTTTTTTGCTTTCTATAGTATTTTACAAGTTTTATATACTTCACAAAATCAAAATTTCTACTTTTTCTTGTATTTTTCTTTCGATTTAATTATTTCAGATACAAGATTTGATTCTGGCGTAAATGTTAGTAATTATTTTTACAAAAATCTCATAATATTACTTAATTNTAATTTCAATAAACATTGAAATATTAAAGTATTTTAAGTTATTCTTGTATTCTAAGTTATCTTTTTTGCTTTCTATAGTATTTTACAAGTTTTATATACTTCACAAAATCAAAATTTCTACTTTTTCTTGTATTTTTCTTTCGATTTAATTATTTCAGATACAAGATTTGATTCTGGCGTAAATGTTAGTAATTATTTTTACAAAAATCTCATAATATTACTTAATTGTGTAATGAATTGATTAAATATTCAATATTGTTATATTCACTTAGATTGGAATTGTCATGATTCAAATTGTCATCTTTTAAATACAATTAACACTGTTTTCACGAGCATGTTTCATAAAATAATTAATTTGTAATGAATTGATTAAATATTCAATATTGTTATATTCACTTAGATTGGAATTGTCATGATTCAAATTGTCATCTTTTAAATACAATTAACACTGTTTTCACGAGCATGTTTCATAAAATAATTAATTAGAAATATTTCCTTTCATATATTTAACAATGATTAAACTATAATTTACTTATTACTGTCACTTATCCAAATCATTACATCTAAAGATATCATCAATTATTTTGTATTTCTTTTGTTATCAATAATTGTCATAAAATATTGTCGCATGTAAAATTTTATATAACAATCAAATTTTAACTATGTCCAAGAGTTAAAATATTATACTGTTAAAAATGCGTTATAAATAATTTGGAATTTTATACGTAAAGTCACGCTATGTTAACATATTGTAATATAATAATGTCATAATAAAGTCACGCTATGTTAAAATATTGTAAATAGTGTTAAAATATTATACTATTAATTATATTAAAATATATTAATTAACTATGTTAAAATATTGTAAATAGTGTTAAAATATTATACTATTAATTATATTAAAATATATTAATTAACTATGTTAAAATATTGTAAATAGTGTTAAAATATTATACTATTAAAAATACATATAAAAGAATTTGGAATTTTATAAAATAGTAAAGTCACGCTATGTATTTTTACATTTATAATAAATAACATTGTAGTCGATATGATCTACATGTAAAATTATGAATTTTTCTTCTTCAATAAAATACACGTAATAAAACAATTCACATTATTGCGGCATTGGTAGGCAATTAGTATATTTATAACAAAATAATTAGCTTATGAAGTACGATTCGAATTATTACTAACAATTTCAATTTCAAGATAGTCGTTGCTCGAGGCAGATTCTATTCTGAGAAGGACGGCGTCATTCACGCTTGTTACGAAGCCCAAGGCCACTGTATCTCTCTTCATTTCCGGCCTCTGATTTGGCGGGAACGTATACGTGATAATTCCTCTTCCTGCTCCGAATTCGTAAGCTGCGGCTTCTGTAACAAAACAATTGCACGTGATAAGTCAAAGCAGCGCAAGATCAACAGAAGGTTAATTAAATTAAGTTAGGGCATAAAAACTTGCATTAAATAAAAAATATTTCAAGTAAAATGCTCGTTAAAGAATTTTTTTAACAGGTAAGACAAGTTCCCACTAAAATTCTATGCACCCATAAAAATNTTTTAAAAAAAAAAAAAAAAAAAAAAAAGAAGAAGAAGAATTAAAATGACGAGAATTAAAGAGAAATTTCGAAATTTAAAATTGTAAAATTAACTTCGTAATTAATTCCTCACGCTGTTTCAATTCTCTATTTCGTCCTTTTGTCGTCATTAACGTTAATTTTTTTCCATCGACCAACTATTAAATTAAAAACTCGACAATTTCCCATAATTTTGCTACTTCGTCCCGTTTTACCTTTGTACGGGATTTCTTTTTTTTTTTTACCTTCGTTACACGTCGGTCCAGTGAAACTGGTCATGTCGCAGTCGCACGTGTAACTGTTCCATTGTTGCACGCACGTGCCGTGATTCGAGCAAAGATCGTGCGTGCACTTTTTGCCAGGATGCAGATTGGCGTACATGTCGCAGCCGGATTCCACCAGAGAGCTGGGAACCACCGCGTCGGAAATCAGGTTAGTGCTCTCGCCACTGAGATCCAACGACGCGAGACACCCCTCGAAACCGTGTCTGCTCAGTATTTGCTTTGGTAGCTGACCGTATTGCGATTTCTCCACACCACCTGAAATTACGCAAACCACGCGTTAGTCGGATGGAATGTTTACGGTTTAATTGGACGGTTAAATAAATCGAACGGTTGCTCGATAGTTTCTATTACACTGTTCAAAACTATTCAGAAACTCGCCCCTCTTTAAATAGGACAGTGATTTGCGGAAGTGGTCGTATCGCTGGAGATTCTTATGCGTATTATAATTGCATATTATATTCAATGCGATGAAAAAATTGTCGATGCAATAAACTGTTACAACTTTGGACAGTGAAGCTTCTATCTTCTTCAGTAACATTTTTATAAGTATTATTGAAGAAATGAAACGCTTAATCGTTCTACGAAATAAAAATGCAAACGGATATTTTTATAGAAAAAGAATAAAAATTCGAGTTGGATAGAAATTTATTGTGTCGTTTAAATATGCAAGAATATTTCTTCTTTTAAAAAATATCTATTTTTTATTTTACATACTTTGCATAATGCGTACGGTTTGCAACATTCATGCAACATTTCCAAAATTTTGCATAATAATTCACACCCGTTTGAAAAACGGGAGAAACCTAAAACAGCTTGTATGTCGCTAACATATTTCGCGTACGCATCCGCAGTCTAATAAGTATAACAAACACCTTATTTTGGATATTTCATACGTTTTTCACGTATTATAATTTACGTAATTCCGTGCTCACGTAATTTCGTAGCTTTACATTTTTTATAAACATCTGCAGCGTAATAATACACAACGCGGGAACGTTTAAAATTGCAATAACTTTGAAACACCGTGTTTCTTAAATCTTTAATTCTTGTAATTTCCATGATAGATATTCAAGTGTACGAAATATCTGAGAAAGTAAATTTATGTTGAGTTTACCAAATTTACCTTGTCAAGTAGTCAAACATAAAATTGTCAAGTGCTTCGACCCAACAAAGACATTTTTATCCTTCAAATAAATTTAGCCATTTTGGAAAATAAAACGTGATTCGAGCCTGCAAAACTTTTTATTTAATCTTACATTGCTTTTTCAGCAGTAGCAGATGTATATAAAAAAAAAGAATAAAATCGCAACTCAGTTACTTGTATTTGCTGTTTTTGATCTTTTGCTTAATGTTTTTATCATCGATCTCGTACAAATTTAAATTTAGATAAATCAGATTAATTAACCTTATACAAATGAATACAAATGAAATTACAAATTAGCACTATGGAAATATCTCCTAAAACCAAAGAACATTCCGTGTTCTCTGTCAATCTTTTCGTTTTAATCTTCACCAGTGTAATACCATTTTTTTGAGATAAAATTAAACGAGAACCGAAGTAATTGGGATAGTAAGAGAAAGTAGTAGGAAGTTGCACATACATATTAATTAGTTTATGTCGAAATTTTGTGGTCAAAAGCCGGATACACAAGAGAGATATCAAGCTCTCGAATTATTCATTATTTCTTAAATAATCGATTGCATACTTTATAGTCTTCTAATTTAATTGCAAATAAATCACAAAGTCAAATAGTGAGGAATAACAAGAAACTGTGACATTACAAATAATTGTTTAGCATAGTACAAATTGCAAGAAACCTTTCAAAAATTAAAAAAAAAAAAAAAAATAAAAATGAAAAAAAAAAAGTCAAATAGTGAGGAATAACAAGAAACTGTGACATTACAAATAATTGTTTAGCATAGTACAAATTGCAAGAAACCTTTCAAAAATTAAAAAAAAAAAAAAAACTATCAATGCGATAATCAAGATTAAGGTCAAATATTGAAGAACAATAAGACACTGTTGAAGAATAATAAGGAACTAAAGATCACATGTAACATAGTAAAAATCTTCTTTAAATTATAATCAATCCACCAATTACGACTTGACACGTCGAATAGTGAAGAATAAAAAGAAATTATAATACTGTAAGATTGTTCAGTGCAATAGAATTTACAACAAATCTTTCAAGAATTGAAAGATTATCAATCCACGTTTCAAAAAATATACTCCATGAGGAATCGATCGCTTTATACGCTATGTTCAGTGAATGTATTTTTGATTACTTTTTATCGTTCGATTCTCGGCGACGTTGTCAAAATCTGAGACAATCGATTGGAGAAATACCCGTGTACTTGGGAGGATGTTCCTCGCGTGTCCGAATCGTCGGAAATCAGAAATCGATTGGCCAAACGTTATACGTCGGAAGATCGCAAGTATCGAGTGAACGGAGTGTAGGAAGCCCGGTAGTCAACATCAATAACGTAGAATCGTCGGAGAATGGAAATTCCGGCAAACGAGTTGGAGAAAATTAATCGTGTCGGAAAAATGATGGATCGTTTGATCCGGGAAAGGAAGCGTTCAACCGTTTTTCAATTTCGTAGATTCACGTGTCTCAGAGATACGAGGAGAGATCATCGAGGCAAATGCTGAAAGACCGTTTCTCAATGTGAAGTCCACATTTTGGAATGTTGGATGTTCTATTCTCGACAAATAAACCGGAAATCTCTGAAATCTTCTGCCTGCTCTTCAAATTTTCCTACGAGTATTTCTACGAATATCTAATATCTTGGACAATTAACGTATAATGTTTCTATATAAATATTACAATATTATAAAATTTATTTCGTCAGTTAATTATATTCGGGAAATATTTTTCGTATCAAATAGATAGACATTTTACTGTTATAAAGTCTATGCAATTTTTATTTTGTATTATTGAGAGTATTCAAATTATATTTCCATTCGCTTTGATCGTTTGAGAATTTTTAAAGTTGTATAAAGTATGTAATAAATAGAACTGCGATTGCAAATTTGATTTTGATTTCACTTTCTCCTATCTACCTAGATAGAAAATTAATTTACTTATTAATTACCATAAGATGTATAATACTTCGAATACTAGGCATTATTGCATTTCTAAATTTCCTATAAATACACAAAAATCTGCAGTATATCTAGTAATAACATTCAGACAAATAAGATAATGATAAGATAAATAAAACGAATAACTATTGAACAAATTTGTTTCGCTTATCAGAATACCTAATCCCGATAGTTAACGCTCAAATAATAATAGAAACTCAGCTGGAATACAAACAGTCAATAAGCATAATAAAATCTTATTCATGCAATTATATTATAATTAAATTACTATATTTAATTGTAATAAAACTGATCTTTTCGTAGGATCTGTGCAGATCTTTAATGAAATCTAACATTTTAGGAAAACGATCGTATCTAACGTTTTCAGGAAAAACCGCTGGCACAGGAATAGCAATTACTAAGAATACCACGAAATTTCCGAATATCGAGATTATAAAAATTCCTCGAGTCGCTTATCACGCGGAACACGTTTATCGTTTATCAAGTGATTCGATTGGCCAGTATCGTTAATAAAAAGCGAAACCACGGAAGAAATGCCAGACCGACGAGGTGACTGAAACTGCTTATAAATCTAATCTCGTCTGTGACGGAATACTGTGGTTATACGCCGGACGCGTTGCTAGAACCAGGTTCGATTTACGAGTTTAAATCGTTTTGAATTTTAATGGTGGCCGGTCGCAGAACGCTCGTCTTCATTGCTTCTCGTTGTTCAATCAATTTTTTCGTCGATCTTATTTCGCATTGAAATAATTAGCTGGTGATCATATATTCGTGACGTTCTTACAACAAGAGCGGAATTTTTAATAAAAAAAGGAAAGCGAAATTTTGCGATTTATAATAAAATCGTCCAGTGTACTGGAGTTCTAGATTATTGAGAAAATTAAAGGAAGAACACATCGAGCGAAAGAATACGCTCGGGTGAGGTGTCTGAAAAAATTAAATTACCGACTCGGAAAGTGTCTCTGAAAAAAAAAAAAATAACAATGAGGAGTCAGTGGATGCTGTTTTCGATCAGCATTTGCTTCGTCGTTTTTTCGACTCAGTTGTCAGTAACGTTGTCAAGAATGACATTGAACGATGCTGTACCCGATAAGTGGAGAGTCGTGTCACCTGGCCAACCGCCGCAAATCGAGTTCCGTTTGTTCAAGAGTCACACACCTGAGGGCAAGAATTGGACGAGCAGCGTGGAATATATAATCTCGCCTAATAACAACGCGTTGGAGAGATCGGACAAGGAAATGAAAGAAAACGATAAAGTGGGAAAGGAAAACAATAAGAGAATTAATTTCGGTTCCAGGACCATTATTCGCCCGTATACGTTAGCATGTCCCCCAGGCCAGAAAAGGGATCACTTTGGAAAATGCAGAGAGATCTTGTGAGTATCCTACTATTTTTTTTTTTTTTTTCAAACACCTTGAAATTTCATCAGCAGTGAATGATTAGTAGACTGTGAATCTGACTGTATAGTTTGGTGAAATATAACGATGCAGAAATCTACAGAATGCAAAAATATTCAAAGCAGATAAATGTCAAATATCAATAAATAAAACGAGTTTCTGGTTAAATTTCATGTTCTCAGTTTTAGGTTCATAAAAATATATAAATGCACAGTGTGTCATATTGATAAATGTATACAATGAGTTTTAAGATATCCACAAAGACTAAAAAAAATATTTAAACACTCGGTGTTATATGTTACATTATAAAATTAATTTAAATTAATTTAAATTTAAATTACTAATTAACGATGGAGTATTCAATGAAACTGTCTGTAATTTTCAATGATTTTTTTATTTTATAGTTCAAGATGACTAGATTGCGGATTTCTATGGAAATTTATAGTTTCACAAACATATCTAAGGAAATAGGGCTTAAGAAAAAATATTTTTTAAATATAATAAGTAGTCTTCTTTAAATATTCTACTTTGAATTCATAGATATCCAAAGTTCAAAGATAATCATTGTTGTTACATGTCAATTTTTTAACTAAATATGCTAACGTCTGTATTAAATCTTTCTTACACATCGTCGTTATCATTCGTTTATTACGACATTCTGTTAGTTAGCTTATAAAATTGCTGACTATATTAGTCAAATCTTATTTGTATTTAAACGCCAAGACGTATGGTCATTTTACTATTTGAACTCGGTATTCAATTGTAGACAGTTCGTTTTCATCATTTCACGTCTGCCAGCCAGATTAATATTTTACACGTTTAGATACGATTTTCGTATAATTAGCGATCGTGTTCTTAACATTATTGTGGAATTTCTAAAATAATAAAAAAAGAATAAAAAATAAAAAAGTGAAATTTAAGGATTTGTAATAAAAGTTGACTATTAAATAACTAATTAACTAATTAACAACGATATTACGAATTTGTGCAGCGTGGGGAAATAATCTAAAGTGATCTCTGAAAAAATTAAATTAATCTAAATATCTCTGAAAAAGTAACAATGAAGAATTGGTCGATGCCGTTTTTGATCAGTATTTGCATCGTCGTTTTTTCAACTCATTGGCCAGTAACATTGTCAAGAATGATATTGAACGATACTGTACCCGATAATAGGAGAGTTATGTCACTTAGCCAACTGTTACAAATCGTTCAAGAACAGTTCAAGATAATAGAAAAATACGATTTCACAAACGAGTTCAAGAATCACACATCTAAGAGCGAGAATTGGAATCAACCAGCGCATGCAAACACCATTGCTTACTTTCCGTTGTTTAAAAACCGTTCACAGTCCGACTGTCCCCCAGGTCAAAAAATAAATAGGTCGGGAGAGTGCAAAGTTATCTTGTGAGTTTTTTGTTAACTTTTTTAACATTTCGAAATTGAAAGCATTGGAATGCATGGTTGGTAAAGGTGTGTAAAATTCACAGAATACACGTGACGCGCAGAAATATATGAAATATTCTGAATATTAAATATCATAATTTTTTATAAATTATTTGAACCTCTATTTAAGTCCCTTTTCTTTGGTTGCGTTCTGATATGAAATCGATTGATATTATTAACGTCGATACAAAAATTTTTCTACGTACGTAATAGTTAAAACTGTTATAGATTCTTTTTGTATTATTTGTGCCATTCTGTCCAATTTTACATTTTTAAACTTTCTATACAGTTATAAACATCCACAGTCTACTAATTGCTATTCATATTGAGTGTGCTTAATCTTATTACACTAATTTTTCCTCTTTTTAATTTCAGAACATCTCCTTACGTAAATAGTTAAAAATTTAACTATAGGAATGAAATCTCGCGAAAATTACTGAAACGTCTATTAAGTTTTCTTCCTTTTTTTTCATCATATAAAAATCGGCTTAGAAAGAAATCGATTTCAAAATTAAGATAAGCAAATTTTCTGCAAAATGTTCTGTTAATATATTTGAAACAGAAAAGCTCGAGAAATAATGTTTTTCATAAGATTTATAAATTATTAATGAAATAAAAACAATTATATAAAAATCACAATTTATTTTCCTATCTATTCTGCTTTTTCAATAACTTGAACGAAGCTGATTAAGAAAATATCCCTAAACTTTATAGTTTTCTCTAAAACAGTGTCTGTTCGAAATTACACGATACTCTAGAATTTTTATTAATACAATTGCAAAAAAGAAAAATAGAATCTGTAGGAATTGTGCCGTTATAGCAAAGTTGAAGTGTTTACTTGAAACAAAAGAAAATAGGATTAATATCTCCGCCGAACTGAAGGATCGTGGCATTNATAGGATTAATATCTCCGCCGAACTGAAGGATCGTGGCATTCGCGCTGACGTAATGAGACGAGATAAAACGAGATTTTTCAAAATATCGGCAGTACGAGATATCAGCATTATTCATTCGCCGATATGTTTGACCGATGTTTTCATTCTTGCGTTATTACCCGGTGCTCATCGATTTTCAACTTTCGGTCTTTATCTCGTCGAACGATATATATCGAGCGAGCCAATCTCTCTCTCTCTCTCTCTCTTCGCTTGTGTCAGCCCGATTTATCGTTCGCGGGATTTTCGAAATTCACCGTGATTCATAAAGTAATATTTCGCCTTTCGAACTATCGCGATACGCTTTTACCCTCGTCGAAGGTCGACGATATATCACGGAGCAACGTTTTCTTACTTCTCCCGGCTCGGATAAATGTTCCCCGTGTTTTATACTGAAACCATGCGAAGCAACGCTCCGGCTATAAATTAAATCCATCCGTGTTCCACAACGTAATATCACGTTGATTTCACTTCTCGAATCTCGCTGTAACACGCACAAATGTCGAGATAAAAGTTCCTTAGATGCGCAATTTATAGCGATTTGCTAAACAACACTCGGAGAAACTATTTTTGCAATCGCAATTACGAAAGTGTTCGAGCAGTTACGGGGACTTTTTATCAATATGCGCGCGATATGAAACATTATGAAATTTCACTAATATAATGACATCCAACTACGATGATTATATTGGTCAAATTTGAAACAAATATATATATATAGAAATTACAAGGTAAATTTGTAAAAGTATCCGAACACTTGTATGAACTTTTCATGAATGTAAAACGTTTTGAAATTTCATTAATATCGTGATGAAACTATCTATGATTATGTCGATCAAGTTTGAAATAAATCTAAAAGTATTCGAACTCGTACAGAGAGTACTTCTCTTGAATATATCATCCGTGTCGATATTTCGAGGCGGTCGGTAACTGTGTGATAGCAAAAGATACAAACGTAGAAGAACAATCAAATTTGTAAGTAATATGTAAATGTGAAAAATCGCATGACGCTGCAGTAACGTGATCAATTGTTACCAACTGTGACACGTATTTTTGATCGCGCGAAAGTTGGATGGAGATGCAAACGATTTACTCACCGATGTATAAAATTCCATCGAGATCGAGATTCTCGTTGCTTCCCTGGCTATTGACAGCTGTCACGTGATCATCGACTGCGAGCGTGTGCCGTTTGGGTGCTGGCCTTCCGATGCTGACTGCAACTCACCGATGTATAAAATTCCATCGAGATCGAGATTCTCGTTGCTTCCCTGGCTATTGACAGCTGTCACGTGATCATCGACTGCGAGCGTGTGCCGTTTGGGTGCTGGCCTTCCGATGCTGACTGCATGCCATTTTCCATCGTTCAGCCTAGACCTCGATGTGTCCCTGACCCTGACCGGGCCGTCACCCAGGTCGAACACGTAATGAATGTGTCCGTTTACCAGCTCCACAGCGATGAAATCGCGCTCTCGAC
>NIPQ01092119.1:0-10010 GCA_002806875.1 Lepidotrigona ventralis hoosana | reverse complement strand
TAAAAAAAAAAAAAAAAAAAAAAAAAAAAAAAAAATCGGTACACGACTGGACTCCCGACGGGTTAGATAATTTCACACGTTATCAATTTCGAGTTGATTTGACTATCGAGCGATCTGCAAAGGAAAGGTTTATTCGCGTCCCCAAAGGCGTTATCTGTTACTCACCGTGTGCCAATGTTGTGTAATTTGCGCGATATGATTTGTTCTTTTACTCTGCGGAGTAAAGCCGGTGTTTTGTGAAACATGTATATGCATAAGCGGGCAGAAACGACTCGCAATATGCAAATCTGACCTTTGAATATAACGTCGTTTGTTGGAAACGTGAAATGCAACCAATTGTTCACGGTTCGATTACTCTGCATTGGAGAAGCATTTTAAGCGGCGCTTAGATAATCGATATTCAATCATAGTTGCGAAAGCAGCCTTTACGCGATTTCCAACGATCGTTGCTTCGAACAACCGCGAAACTTCGACGTAATTTTATGTAACTTGTGAATCTTAGGAAAAATTCTGTTTTAGGAAATTATTTTATTTTTCGAGTTTGTTCGACTTTGTACACATTGATATTTATCTAATTTTGTATTATTTACAAACTTCGATCGATTTTGCTTTTGCAAAAAGAAAGAAAGGATATTTCTAGTGTGTGTTGGAAAGCGGAATGTGTTTTATGGCTTCATAATGTATCTATGACTCATGGGAAACTCATTTTTGTCGGGCACGATAGTGATTAGTAGATATTGAAATTGCGTTT
This sequence comes from Lepidotrigona ventralis hoosana, assembly GCA_002806875.1. Classification (NCBI taxonomy): domain Eukaryota; kingdom Metazoa; phylum Arthropoda; class Insecta; order Hymenoptera; family Apidae; genus Lepidotrigona; species Lepidotrigona ventralis. Next base: position 9,259 of record NIPQ01092119.1, on the reverse strand, counting down.
CACTTTACATTGATATTCATTTTATCCACTTTTTTTTTTACAATTAAATTTGATACTTAAATACATGATTTCTCGTATCTCATATTGCTATATATTTCACAAACAACATCTGTTTCGCCATCGATCATACTTATTATTGCTGGTCAAATCAACCATTTCAGTGCTTATCGGAATGATCAAAGATCAAAAATATACCTATATAAAAATATACCTATACCTATATAAAATATACCTATATAAAATACTTATATAAAATACCTAAATATAATATACCTATATAAAAATATACCTATACCTATATACCTATATATATACCTACGGTCAATGAAAAATTGTCAAGACTTTGAACTGTCGCAAATTTCTAAAAAGAAATATATAATGTTGTAAAATATTAAACATAACTAGACCTATCATGAGTTTATAGATTGAAGTCATTCTTTGCAGCAACCCTTTAAAACTTAATTATATAATTTTTTTAACCATTTTATTAAACAAAAATTGAAGAGATCTTAACATTCAACTCTAACCTTTCGAAGTTACATAAAACAGCAAGAAAGAAAGAAAAAAATCGTACGAATTTTAAGGTGTGAATCTCGTCGTGAAGAGTAAATTTCAACTTCATCATTAATGTTTTAATTTAACTTTGAATTTTTACAATTTTAGAGAATAAAAGTATCCTCATTTCCTCACCTGCTGCTACACGATGTAAAGTTCATCTTCAACGAAAACTCGCTCGCTACTTTTGAAGTAAAGGCTTTGTACTTTAAAATTTTAACTTTTGAAGTAAAGGCTTTGTACTTTAAAATGAGACCAAGTGGATCGTTATATAATCTTTTTTTTTTTTTAGTTGTAATAATTTGAGCTATAGATAATTCAAATTAATTACGATGCAAAACTCCAAGAAACAGTGTGCATCTGCTAGCATATATAGCGAATATTAATTGACCGTAAATTTATGGCACATAGTTTTTAATTTCTAATTATCTGAAAATGGAATTTTATCTTTCTATTGCAACAAATTCTTCGATTTTTAATGTCATCTAATTTTTTTATTAAGGATTAAACTGTTACTTGAGAGTTAAAATATCGATCATTTTTCATTGTCATTGATACACGTAGTTATGCTTTAAAATGAGACCAAGTGGATCGTTGTATATAATTTTTTTTTTTTTACCAAGTTATAATAATTTGAGCTACAGATAATTCAAATAAATTACGATGCAAAACTCCAAGAAACAGTTTGCATCTGCTAACATATATAGCGAATATTAATTGACCGTAGATTTATGGCATATAGTTTTTAATTCCTAATTATCTGAAAATGGAATTTTGTCTTCCTATTGTAACAAATTCTTCGATTTTTAATGTCATCTAATCTCTATTACAGAGGACTTAAAATAAGATTAAACTGTACTTGAGAGTTAAAATATCATTTGTCATTGTCATTGATACATGTAGTTATATTTGTCTCTGTCCTTTAAAATGAGACCAAGTGGATCATTCTGTATAATTTTTTTTTTTTACCAAGTTGTAATAATTTGAGCTATAGATAATTCAAATTACGATACAAAACTTCAAAAAACAGTGTGCATCTGCTAGCATATATAGCGAATATTAATTGTTTGTAAATTTTGGGCACATAGTTTTTAATTGCTAATTACCTGAAAATGGAATTGCCTCTTTGATTTTTAATGTCATCTAATCTCTATCACTGAGGACTTAAAATAAGATATTATTTTAAGCTGTACTTGAGAGTTAAAATATCATTTTTCATTGTCATTGATACACGTAGAGTTATGTTTGTTTCTGTGCTTTAAAATGAGACCAAGTGGATTATTCTATATAATTTTTTTTTTTACCAAGTTGTAATAATTTGAGCTATAGATAATTCAAATTACGATACAAAACTTCAAAAAACAGTGTGCATCTGCTAGCGAATATTATATAGCGAATATTAATTGTTTGTAAATTTTGGGCACATAGTTTTGAAAATGGAAATGCCTCTTTGATTTTTAATGTCATTTAATCTCCATCCACGGAGGACGTAAAATAAGATTAAACTGTACTTGAGAGTTAAAATATCATTTTTCGTTGTCATTGATACACGTAGTTATGCTTTAAAATGAGACCAAGTGGATTATTCTATATAATTTTTTTTTTTACCAAGTTGTAATAATTTGAGCTATAGATAATTCAAATTACGATGCAAAACTCCAAAAAACAGTGTGCATCTGCTAGCATATATAGCGAATATTAATTGTTTGTAAATTTTGAAAATGGAAATGCCTCTTTGATTTTTAATGTCATTTAATCTCCATCCACGGAGGACGTAAAATAAGATTAAACTGTACTTGAGAGTTAAAAAATATCGATCATTTCTCATTGTTATTGGTACACGAAGATTACCGCCAGTCGCTGTGAGATACTTTCACAAGCTCTTTCGAGCGAGGCGCGCGCGTTGATCACTGACAGAGAATATGGAATCGACGTAAATGAAGATTCACAGGACGCACGTGACTTTCCCAAGGAGAGAGAAACGGAAAGTCCGTGAAATTGCATCGTCGCGCGCGCATACGAGCCGATGCGCCGTAAATTCCGCACACAACGTGTGTCGCCGCGGACTCTCCGCCGGCTTGAAAGCCGATCCAGTTCGCAACGAGCGACCGCGCTGGTGTCGTCTGCCGTCTCGACGACGAAGAGTAAAAATCCTCGCTTCCCTCCCCCCTTCCCCACTGACTTTGTGTGCACAATTTCGTTCTGGATTCGCGTGTGGCGAACTTAAGCTCCACCAAGTTCCACTCGCGAGCAACGCGTCGTTTCCACAGTTTTTGTCGGCGATCGATTCACGAAGATCGATCAACGTGACGATGGACAGCAACGAGTGATTTGGGTCAGTGTAGTTCTAGGTGAAACTGAGTCTAGCCGAGTGTGAGAACTAGTTTTCCCGAGTNGTCTAGCCGAGTGTGAGAACTAGTTTTCCCGAGTTTCCCCCTCGTTGAGACTTGCGCTAGATCGATCAGACGGTGGCTCGCAACGTCGGCGATCGACACTCCGGAAGAAAAGCGTATAAACACGGCTTTGAGGTTGGACGATCCTCTCTAAAGTCTCGCCTATGATCTTTCATATTTTCATGTCGCCGAGCGAAAAATCTTCCAACGCAGACAAACGTTTTACAATTTTAGAAATATTGGAAATATTCGAGAATGCTCTCAAATACCGTGCAGTTTAACATTTATTTAGGAATTCTTTCAATGATGAGAGAACACTAGGCGACATCGTCGTCAACTCTCGAGTAATAGCTCGATTTTTATCTTGTATTTTATATCCTCTGTGACCAGAGATCGGTAGTTGACGAAGTTGAATGAAATTAAAAATCGAAGACAGTTCCAGTTTCAGTAAATTTTAGCAAACTATCAATTGAAAGCTATTCAAACTGTGCTGTAAATTTTTAACCAACATTCGCCATTTCTGTGTCACTTGCTTCTCACATTTTTACACCTTGAAAACAGATCACCTGTTCTTTCGAAGTGCCTCTCTTTCTCGTTGAATGAAATTAAAAACAAGTTCGAAGACAGTTCGAATTTTCAGTAAATTTTAGCAAACTACCAATTGAAAACTGTGCTGTAAATTTTTAACCAACATTCGCCATTTCTGTGTCACTTGCTTCTCACATTTTTACACCTTGAAAACAGATCACCTGTTCTTTCGAAGTGCCTCTCTTTCTCGTTGAATGAAATTAAAAACAAGACAGTTGCAATTTTCAGTAAATTTTAGCAAACTATCAATTGAAAACTATTCAAACTGTGCTGTAAATTTCTAGCCAACATTCGCCATTTCTGTGTCACTTGCTTCTCACATTTTTACACCTTGAAAAAGATCACCTGTTCTTTCGAAGTGCCTCTCTTTCTCGTTGTTTAATTAATGCCTGCGAGACCCACGTCTCTATATTTTTATATATTTTATATTTATTTTATCCCGATGTCGAGCGATATCGAGTGATACAGATCGTCAGATAGACGTCGTGTCAGCAACGCGGAGGAACGATTTCTTTGCCGATTCGAGGGAAAAGGAGCGAACAAATTGCCATTCTGCAGCTGATAAGACGTCGCGACGACTAGGTCAGTGTTGGTATTGAATTCGTGCAAGGATCAAAGACCGTTGGGAATGTTGCTTCGTTGGAGAGGAGAATACCAACACGGTGCGGGCCTCGTTACCGATGGACAGCCACGACAAACACTTGTTGCTAGAGACGTGTGTTCGAACGAACCGTCTGCATCCGCGTGGCCTCTCTAACATTTCTTCCTCCGCTGGAATTACTGCGCCCGTGGGACACAGCCGGATGTCCCACTGCTGTGAAATATTGAGAACTTATCTCGGCTCGCTATTCCCAGCTGAACAGGGTAAATGAAGGCTTCGCTTATTGATAATCCCGCGCGGAGGACTTCACTTCACTTGCAAACGATTCGACAAATATATGTTTGCTGTCGGGATGATCTTTCGCAGCGGGCAAATTAATTAATAAAATAAATCGGACATAAAGCAACGTGGTAATAACATGATAGAAAGTAAAAATATTATCGAATAATTTATGAACGATGCTGCTGATGTTAATTTTGCTTTCCGTGGTTTTCGGATCCATCTCGTTATCTCGTTATCTTGTTATCCTCCTCGATATTTGACCATTTTCGGGACCATTTCGACCGCGTTCCTAAATATGCATCTAAATTCGTTTATACTTGAGATAAAAGTTTTCCATAAAAATGTAATTTTCATCGCTCTATATATTTTCTACCATATATAAATACTGTTCTATTGAATGGTTATTTTCTTAAACGAAATATATACTTCTAATCTATTTGATTTTCGTCCTCTAGTTCTGAATGAATTTCTATTGAAAATTCCCGATAGTGACATGATGATTTATCGTTAATAGGCAATTTAATTTTCTTCGAGACATGCGTGCTCGACTCTTGAATGGGCCTTCGAATTTCAATTTGACAGCTGGAATTTATGTTCAATTCATACCGGATTGGCAAATAAAAACGAAATTTCCCCTCGTAGTATTAAAGTGTATTAAAATCGTAAAAATCGAAACAGCAAAAGATTACATAGATCTTCAAATAATGACATCGACGCGTCATACAATTATTAACTTAAAATTAAGCTCTATGATCCACAATGATCGAAAGGATTAATATCGTTAATTTATTTATTAGAAGTGCAGAGACAACGACACGTTACAATATATCGAATAAACATATGAAACGATACATTCCTAAAGACGAGTGACGTTAATTTAAATTTTTCGATTTTTGTTCAAACTTAATTTTAATAAACATTTAAAGGATTAATATCACCGTTTCTTCGTATCCACTCGATGGATTCATTTTTTTTTTTTTTGACAAAGTCTTTTAATTTTCAATATTCTCCTCGATTATCATCGAAATGTGAATTTTGAGCCACTTCAGTTTTGCACTCGTTTTGCGATAACAACACGCAACAATGGCTCTCTGGTCGTGTTAATTCATTTTCGCGCGTTTTGCCTCCGATCGCCGGCTTTGTAAATATTTGCCGTGAATGAACGTGTTTAGAATTAGAACGTCATTGTCGATGCCGTTCTGTCAAGAACAGCCGAGCCATCGTTAATAATTGAATAATTCTCGCATCTGGCGATTCTTGCGAAACAGAAATTTCCGCTATTATAAGAATATCGGTCATCGTTCAAAATTCACGTGTATATTTTCATTTTCATCACAATCTCGTACGTTTGTTTTCAGGATTAATCATACTTCCGTGTTCCGCGATTGAGTGAACGTTTTCATAGCCGATCAGATGCTATTGTGAAATGTCTCGTAGTGATCTTCTTCGTAACACGGCCGATTTAGAATCTGCGAAATCGTAATTTTTGTAGATTCCACGACGACGAAGTTCTCGCGAGAGTAGGAAATTTTTTAAGTCATTTATTTCAATCATTTTTTTCATACGTAGAATAGTCGATAAAATGTTTTCGACTGTGAGAAGATTAATCGTCGTCGAAGTATTTTTCGTAAGAGATAAATTACAGTGGATAGAAAAAGTACAGTCGAGTGTCACTTTTTAAAGCGTTTTCAAGGCCTTCGTAATACAGAAATATTTTTACAATCATTCCGGTAAGGAGCTGACTAAAGACTATCCTTCATCTTTCTTTTACCCTTGAGAATTCTGTAAATTCAACGCGTCCCCTTATGCGAACGGTTGAAAAATTCTTTTCCTAATGAAATCTTGAAGATCGAAATCGATGTCGTAAAATTTTGTTTCTACGAATTTCTTACGTGTTTGAAATATCGACAGTCTTTCTTTTTTTTTTTTTTTTTATAAAGTGTACTACGAGTGTATTTTTCTTCACGGTTTAATCAACCAAGGTTAAGATTAAATTAGAATTAGCTAGAATCACCGATGAGAAATAATTATCCGAATTATTGACAGACTGAGATGAATATCATTTTTTTAAAATAAATAAATACAATGATTACTTTAAAGAAAAAAAGAGAGAAATCTACTCCAATATTGAATTATATTGCAGAATCATGCGCGAACGATCTGAAACGATCACGTTCGTAGACAGCGATATGCTCGTGTGTCATTTTGCACGGTTGCAAGTAGCGCGTTCACGGAATTTTCGCGTAGGTGTCCCATTTAAATCCAGACTTCTCTCAAGTTGCATGACCGTTCAACGATATTCGACAACGACGGGAGGGAAGCTAGGTAATAACGGCTCGATCTACGAATAAAAGCTTGAATGTCCTCGCTGCTTCTCATTTGTTAATTGTTGCATTGAGAATTTGTTCTTCACCCTCCAACGAGCCTTATGTGTCACGTTGTTATATTCGACAACTTCGCGCAATCGATTTAGTGTCCCTGTAGTTCGATTACAAACGCTTGGGATTTGCTTCATCCCGAGTGATATGTCCAGTGAGAATAATTCATTGTTCAAAGAAATTTTGAAAAATTTCGGAGACAGAGACGCGCGGATTGACACTCGTAATAAATGTGGTTTAACACATTCCGTGCCATGTGTACCACTGGTGGTACATGTTAAACTTGATCTTCAGGCCACGTATACCACCACATTTCTAATAATATTACCACAAGTGGTACACGATGTGATAGCTACTCTAAACAAGAGAACTACTTATCGATTGATGATGTAATGAAAGATTGTGTAATAATATAGCAACCTTTAGTCAAAATATCAAACGACAACAAAAGGCAAAAATGGCTTGGCATGGAACGTGATAAATATTAATATAGAACAACTGGATTCTTGTCAGTGTGTTTTTTATTTTATCACAAATCTATTATTTACTTGTAGGACCCATCTTCTAATAAAACAATATTATGTTTATTGTATATAATCTGTTAGAATTTTCCAATAAATGTAATCAACAGGTGTGTAACCCAATGCTCATGATCGGTAGTGCATTCTCTGCATAGCGTAGTTAACGCTCACGTGGCGCTAGTAGTCATCTCGGTAGTTTTCACAGCACTAATTGTCATGTTGGCCAAAAAAGGAAACGATATTTCCGACTATTTTTACATTATTTTATTATTATTAAAAAGAAAGAAAGAAAGAAACAGACAGAAAAGAGAATTCTAATATATATATATATATAATATAATATAACACGTTCCGTGCCATGTGTACCACCGGTGGTACACTTTAAACTTGATCTTCAGGCCCACGTGTACCACCATATTTCTAATAATATTACCACAAGTGGTACACGATGTGATAGCTACTCTAAACAAGAGAACTACTTATCGACTGATGATGTAATGAAAGATTGTGTGATAATATATCAACTTTTAGTCAAAATATCAAATGGCCTGAACGACAGCAAAAGGCAAAAATGGCTTGGAACGTGTTAAAGAAGTTTTGATTGTTCGGCGATAAATATCTCGTGAATTGAAAATCGCGCGAATACGACGATTCACGCTATTCTTAGTAACTTATAATTATTCAGTCGAATTATATATATATATATATATTTGATAGACAGCCGCGGTTGAATACACGCCAAAGGAACGAAAAGTCTGTTGTATTTTTAGTTAGACTACTCTGCATCCGCCTTGGAGTTCAAAGTCAATGAAGGTACAATGTAGTAACAACGTATAATTATCGCTGCTTGCTTAGAAACTAGTTACACGAATCCCTCGATATTGTTTATTCTCCCTCCTTCGGATTTAGGCTATAGAAAGTTCCGACATCTCGCCGTTTTTTGTTCTGGCGTTTACTTTGCTTGAGCATTCTTTGGTAATGAGTCGAAAGTCCGAGACTTTATGCAAGCACCTGTTGTGGGGCACCGATGGTCCACGTATTGATTCTGACGAGATCAGAAACTTTTTCACCGACAATTTCTTCCAAGACTCGTTGAAAGTATTGACGTATTGATACGTCGATCTGTTAAGTCCAGAAAAATACGAAAAAAAAAAATTAAATTCTCCTGTGTTATGTTCATTTATATTTCTGTTTATCTATTTCTTTATCTATTTATTTTTCCTTTATCAATTTATTTTTATCATTTATATTTCTGTTATCTATCTCTTTATCTATTTATTTTTCCTTCTTTTTTTGTATGCTTCTAATAAGTCTTGTGAATAATTCATTCGTGTGCTTCTTAACACGTATGTGAGAATATAGGATTCGATAGAATAATTAGTCTAAAATTGTCTAAAATTGAATCATGAGAGAGAGAGACAGAGAGAGAGAGAGAGAGAGAGAGAGAGAGAGAGAGAGAGAGAGAGAGTTAAAAAGAAACTGAACTTTGGTAGTTATTGCACTGTTGATGTTACAACATGCCTTCATTCTACGAAGACTTGGCATGTCTTCAGAAGCTCTTTGTGGCGCTAATAAAACAGAAAAAGAAAAAAAAAATAGCGTTTTATATTCATCGACTTCTTTCGCTTAGTATTCGCGAATTCTCCAAGAGAATACGCAATAATCGTAAAAAGAGGCGAATACCATAAGTATACATAGCGGTTCATTTTACTTATTTTCTATAAAGCCGCACACATACTCCTATATCTTTTTTCTTTTTTTTCAATTTTTTTTTTTTGTTAACTCATCATTGTTGTAAATATGTAACAATTTATTTATAATAATCATCAATCCTTGGTAAGTGTTATATATTTATCGATGCATGTCCTCAATTCTGTTCATAAAAATATCAATTTGCATGAACGTCTGTGTCATGAAAAAAAAAAAAAAAATTTAAAAAAT
>NIPQ01092117.1:18341-28745 GCA_002806875.1 Lepidotrigona ventralis hoosana | reverse complement strand
GGTGTTTTTTTTTTTTTTTTTTTTTTTTTTTTCTTCTTCTTGGAGCAAGGATCAAGCCAAACCGGTCGTAAAATATTAACTGGCCGCGGAGAATCGGGAAAATTACAAACGGTACAAACCATGCAATAAAATTAATATTGTTTAAATGCGGTTTGAAAGCGTCGTGCATTCTTTGGAAAACGGAGGGAAACCGTGGCTACCTAAAGCGAGGGTTTAATCCTAGTCTGCGTAGCTTTCTCGAATTTCTTCCTTTCATTTTGGCAACTCAGCTCATTGCTTTTTCTCTTTTTCTCTTACAGGAGGTTCCTTGCACCTTCGGGGCCCGTCATTATGCACAGAGGTTGCTTTGTTCTTCTCCGAAGTTTCTGTTTACCATTTTCAACCTTTAAATCCTTCGATACACAATGAACGCGTATTCCGATGTACACATTTTCTGCACCTTTAATTTGTTTACAGACGTTACTTTTCAAACTTATTTTTAATTTGTCAAATTTTTTTTTTTTTTAATTTGTCAAATCGTAGTATAGTTTATAGGTTCTGATGCACGCTAGCGATCCCTGAGACCTGTTTCCCCTTTTTCACTCACTCGTACGTTGCTCGAATCTTACCTGTCTCATAGGTGTTTTTATATTTAAAATTACATCGAATCTGTCCAAAGCGATCAATCAGATTCCGTATTTCTTTCAGACGTTCCTTTTCCTCCTTTCCATTTTTGCACAGTAACTTTTACTCCAATAACGTAGATTTCACAAATAAATTTCTTTCAAACGCTTCAACAGTTGTTTTCCTTCTCGCACTTCCTTTTGTTGTGTGGTGTTCAATATAAAGGAAACTTATTATAATTTTATATAATTTTTCGTACATAATTTCATTTGATTTAGCCCAACGATAATTGATTAGTGAATACACTGGATCTGTTAAATCAAATTAAATTACATTCATATGTATAAATTTCGTTAACACTGTCCCATACTTATTTATTGCAAATTATAAAACGCTTATATCCTGGACAGTGTTGAATAATTTGCTTTTATCTACAAATTACGACGTTTTATTAGCGCATCAGTACTGTTTCATTAGTATTATTGTATTCAATGTTCTAATATTATTACTTTTGAGTATTAAGTATTACTTTTGAGCTTGCAAACCTATATTTATGAATATATATTGAGCAATAAAATAAACTCTCTATTTAATTATTACTTTATCACAGTTCTGAGGCTTTGTTGCCTTAAAGTCAATGAAGTCTCTTTGTAAAATTATCGTGTCGTTCAAACTGTTTGTCTTCTTCCTGCTAGGCGTATATAATCGGTGAAAGTGATAGACAGGTACATACATCCCTTCGACTTCAAATTTGTTAGGTTTTCTTTTTCCTTTATTTTTTCTGGAGTTTATTTGAGTATTTATAGAATAAGAATACGCGATAATATAATTTCGAGATCAACTGCAAAACGAGAAGCCAGACACTCACACAACTTACATCATTCATCGATATGTTCCAACACTCGCCCTATCGACGACAAGATTTTCGTAGATTAATTTATTCTAAATTTTAACATACGTACGCAGCCTGCGTGCTTAATTTTTGGCAATACTTTAGTATGTCCGATATCATATGTTTTGTTCTTAAGTAATTCATTTTCATCTCCACCCTTTTCCACCAACTCACGTGTATAATGGTAGCTTGTGTCTATGTGTCTGCTACGTTTGTGGAAAACGGCATTTTTGTCACAATACACTGTCATTGGAGAACCAACTTGTTTTTCAAAGCCCATATGATTCGTTAATCTTTTAATATACACAGAGAAACTGATGCTTGTTTCTTTGAACTCCAACTGATCGGGCCATCCGCTAACATAATCAAGTTACCACCGCAGGATCTGTTCCAGCCCAATCCGGGTCCGTATATGCCATAAGTTTCTCTTTATTTTTGGTGTATGTGATTCCGTAATTTGACATTGCTTTAAAGTATCTTAGACACGTTTAACTAAATTCCAATGCGCCAAATCTACTCAATATTTCAGCAGCATATGCAATGTCTGGCCTAGTCGCATTAGACAAATATATCAACCCTCCCTATATGACTTTCCATTCATCACTTTTCTTTCTACTTTGTTCGATGGTTGCATCTCTCTGAAAATTTTCGTGTTTGACTCAATTGGAGTTGATACTGTTTTCGCGTCTTGCGAATATTAAATTTAGTTACTAGTTTCATTCGTGTATTTTTCTTGTGAAAGTCCAATACTACTNACATTGCTTTAAAGTATCTTAGACACGTTTAACTAAATTCCAATGCGCCAAATCTACTCAATATTTCAGCAGCATATGCAATGTCTGGCCTAGTCGCATTAGACAAATATATCAACCCTCCCTATATGAGGTATACTTTCCATTCATCACTTTTCTTTCTACTTTGTTCGATGGTTGCATCTCTCTGAAAATTTTCGTGTTTGACTCAATTGGAGTTGATACTGTTTTCGCGTCTTGCGAATATTAAATTTAGTTACTAGTTTCATTCGTGTATTTTTCTTGTGAAAGTCCAATACTACCTGTTAGTTCATTTCTTTCAACTTTTATTCCCAGAATTTCTTTCATTTCAAAATCTTGCCTTTAATATTAACATTTTATGTCATTTAATTTTTCTGAAGCTAATATTACATCATCTACATAAATAATTTATAACCCTTATAACCCTTCCTTTCCATTTTTCCCAAAAAGATATACACAGGGATCTGCTTCTGTGCTACAGGCTCCTTTCTTTAAAACATAATTTATTAACCTTTTGTGCCATTCACAAAGATCATCCAAATTGTTTCAGTCCATATAATCGTTTTTCTAACTTACAAACCTTTCCTTCTTCTCCGGATTTCACAAATAATTCGGGCTGCTCCATATACATCCGTGTGACACATACGTGCATTTTACAATTTACAGCTGCTGCTAACAATGTTCTTTAATTCAAGAATTACTTCTTTGTAATCTATTCCTTTACTTTGTGTATGCCCTCTTGCGACTAATCTTCCTTTGTGTTTATTTACGGAACCATTTTCGTCCTGTTTTATTTTGAACACCCACCAATTAGTGAGAACATTCTTGTCTTTGGGTCTTGAAAACGAGTATCCACGTTTTATTTCTGGACAATGTTTCACATTCAACATTCATTGCATCTAGCCATAAATCAGGATCTTCATTTACGTTATTTGAACACGTTTCTTTTGATTGGGAAAATTTCCTTGGCCTACCTTCCCTTTCCGGTTCTTAATATTTTTGCCCTTTCACATCCTCCTTTGTAAACCTTTATTCTTGGATATTGGTGTTTCGTTTATCTTAATAGGTCCTTTCTTCTTTTGTGCCTTCTTCTGTAGACTTTATTTTATCATTTTTATTGAATACTGGTAACGGAAACGACAATTCGTCTGTAATCCTCTTTGAATCTAATGTTTCCATAGATCTTATTACAGTTTTTGTATTCGGTTTCCACAGTCGATTTGCCTTAAATACGTTATCATATCCCACCAAGATCTATTCTTCTCCTTTTAGATCAAATTTATGACGATTTTATCAAGGACCATTCCCTTGCTTCCGATCGCTCTGAAAAAAACCTACGTATGGTTTTTGACCTGACCATTTTTATTTTGACCTCTAAGGGTGTTTTGTCATTCAGTATTTTCGTTGGGCATCTATTTCTAATGTAAGTCGCCGCATTGATAGCCTCTGTCCATAATGATTGAGGAAAACCTGTTTGAATCATCATACTTCTTGCCATCTCGATCAGAGTAGAGATTTGCGCGTTCTGCAACTCCGTTCTGTTGCGGGCTATACTCTATGCTCAGTTTAATTCCTTCATTTTTTAAGAATCCCGTGAATTCTCTTGATAAATATTCCTTTCGTAGACAGCCTGTTTCTTTTTCAACGCGTCTTTTGTACCTTTTAAAAGCTTCGAAAACTTCCGATTCCTTTCGTAACATTACAGTTTCCGTGTATCTAGTGCTATCATTGATAAACGTAACAAAATACTGAAGCTACTTTGTAGCTTCTAACGATTCTGTTCTCATTAGACCACAAATATCCGAATGTATGTCAAAGACAATTTTTCAGTTTTCTTTCTAGATACTTTTTTATATGGTTGTTGGAAAATATTTGCTTCATTCCATACCTCACACTCTATGTTAGATATATTTGAACGTAAATTCATACCGTTGACCATTTCGCGCGAGTATGGTTTCTTTAAAATCGGTCATATTTAAGTGACCTAAACGCTGATTCCTCGTAGTATTATCATCTTCACGGTTCACACACATTACGCGACGTTTATTTTGATTTATTTTATATTAATTGTCGCTACTTTGTTGCTGTCAAATACAACTGAACCATCCGCGCGTTTTACTACCGCATTGTTTCGACCGAAGTTTACTTGATAGCCTTTATTATTCGTTATAGCGGGAACAGACAATAAATTGTTTCTTAATTTCGGCACATAAATAACATTTTTCACATCAATTGTTGCGGGTCTATTTTTACTTACACAAACATTTGATTCTACTAGCCTTGATTCTGTACTAGCCATATAAACTACTACTATATAAACTCTACTAGCCTTGATTCTGTACTAGCCATATAAACGTTTGTTCGCTTCATTTGTTTCAACATGGAAAATTCGTTTACGCATATGTTCCGTCGTACCACTATCCAAATACCAATTACTTGATTTTTCGAGTTCAGTATTGCAAGTGATTCTTATCAGTGCCGAGCGGGAATTATTATGATTTATTTTAGAACGGCAATCACGACTTATGTGGCCCGGTTTGCCACACTTGAAACAGTTTTTGTTGTATCTCTGATTATTTTGTGTATCATTTCTTTCTTTAGCGTACGTACGTGTTTGATTGTATTTCAATTTCTTGTCCTTCGTAACGAGAGCTTCTGATATTTCATCATTTCTTTTAACTTCGTTTTTAAATATTCGAACGAGGGTATTTCATCACGTGATTCGATCGCTAAAACGGTAAAACTTTCATATTCGGGTGGTAAAGAAGCTAACATCATTATCGACAATAAGTTATCCGGTTAGTTCTATGCCTGGCGTATTGTGTCATGCTTGTATTTGTTTGTTTCTGCATACGAACTAAATCCTTGATTAGCGTCGTTCTTCTCATGGGACGTTTTGATTCAAACGCATTTTTTAATTTCTCCCATGCCTCTTCTGATATATTAAACTTTTTTTACATATATGTTGTTGACCTTGTGTTATACTTAGATTAATTAGTGCAAGTGCCTTTGCATCTTTCCTTGTCCATTCTATCTCGTTTTGTTCCGTTTTTACTTCACTTTCATCAACGACTGACCATAAGTCGTTGTACACGAGAACGTGTAGAATTTTCATATGCACTTTCCACCAACCATAATTATTGCCATTTAGTTTATCTATATTCGAAAAATTGTGCCATAATTTCTTTTTCTTGTTCAAGTTCGTCACACGTGATTAATTTTTATCCACAATTTTCGCGCAAAATGGAACCGTTCTGAGCCCATAATTTGTCAGAGTTTATTTATAGAATATTTATAGAATATTTATAGAATATTTATAGAATACGCGATAATATAATTGATAGGAAATGCATATATAAGTACGTTCAGAACGACGCCTCGAGATCAACTGCAATTCATTTATTTAGTTCACGATAAAAGACAATCACACTCACACAACTTACATCATTCATCAATATATTCCAACACGGATAATTTACATTTGAATTAATTGAACTTAACCAAGCCTTCCTCTTAACTTATATTTACTCGCTACAAATCATTGTTATGTCACTGACAAATTTACTTTCCATTTCGGAAAGTAATTAACGAATTATCGGAATTGACAGCAATATTTCGATGCGTCCCGATTTGATCGTGCAGACATAATATTCGCGTGAGCATAGTTACTTCACGAGCTCCATGAAGACAAAGGGCTTTTAGGTACTAATTTTATGTAAAGTTACGAGACGCTGTGATGCCCCGACGTGCCATCATGTTTCCCGCTGGTGCCATAATCAAGAGGTTGCCACGCTGCGGCCGCTACGCTGCAGTATAACTAAATGTTCTGCAAGGAATCCCGGATAATCAACACACTCGGACATACTAACATCTTTTCTAACTCGGCCACCAAAGGAATCCCCTTTCAACTCTAATACTTTAACCATTGACCTTTTCTCACGTACGTGAAAATATTTAAACAAACTGCAGATTTTATATAAAGTATAGGACATTTATTGGATTAGCCAAAATTGCATTTTTTAGACATATATGTACATTTTGAAATGTAACTACCATTTTAGATTAAATTCATTGCGTGATCTGATAACTGATTGTTTCAGAAGAAAGAAATGCACGATCTCGTTACACAATTGTTCGACTTCAAAATGAAATATCAGAATATTCTCGTATTATGTCATATTTTGCTGAATTATTTCCGAGAAGGAAGGAATGAGCTCGTGAAAAGTTAGCTGATGAATTTGAAGAAGAAGAAACTACGAAACTACAACAGTGTTAGAAAATTGGTTTGCCAAATTTCACTACCGATGAGGATATCAAGTCTGTTCTTGGAACTTTCTTTTTTTTATCGAAAAAAATAAGAACTTTTTTGAAAGTTTTTGATTCTCTCAAGTTTCACCTTTCATTCGCGCGCAAAAAAGAAAAACTTATAATAGCTATTTGTACTAACAACGAAGAACGGTACAGTAATTTAGACTTCTTTAACTTCAGTTACGTAAGATCATGTCATTATCAAAATTTTATTTTTTATTTCTATTCGTAAAAGTCCGCAATAATTTATTCGCACACTTTGGACGAGAAAACACGACAGAAAGTCCCATTAATCACCTATTGTGTTCTACACTACTATCGTAACATTACTATAATTAATTACTCATTCATTTGCATTCATTGTCCCAATGCAATCTCACAAAGCAATATAAGATTCCAAAGATCCTTTGATTTATTACTCACTGGCGATTACTAAGACCGGGGAAAGCACCAGATCAAAATGAAAACAGTATAATTATAACGAAATTATATCGTTGTCAAATTTTTGTTATTTTTCAATGATGTTATTGTCAAATATTTTTCCCCTGAACGATGCGCTTGACAATCTGACACGGTGTTAAATCGTATCGAAAGTGTGACAGCGGGAAACACGAAAATTAAGTAAAGTGCATGCGCACGTCTTCGTCAGTGACGCGTTTATAGCGCTATAAAAAAAAATGAAAATAGAAAACATTTTTACGGTGTCGATCGTTAAAGTCGACCTGGCGATGAAACTTGGAGATGATCTTTAACGGGGAGACACACACACACACGTACGCATATGTGCATGCGAAAATGAAAGAATTCTACAATTAACATACAGATATTTTCGTAGAGGCTTCGAAATACGAAATAAATGAATCGGTTACCTGAGTTTACGAATTCTTCTTCTTTTATTGTAGCATCCACACACGCTTCTCTTCAATTTACGACGTTTAACTTCGCCTTGGCAAATTGACTCTGTCATCAAATCAGCTGATATTCCATTGGTCAAATTATATTTCTTTATATGTTTCGTTGAATTGTGGCAAGCGTCTGTCACGAGCGAAATTATTCCTCGTTGCTTGGGACGTTACGAGAGAAAACGCAAACGTGAAAAAGAGAAAAAAAAAAAGGAAGAAGAAGCGAGACACTTGTAACATGTACGAGAGATAAGTGATATAAACGATTTAAGAGTGACAGAGCGTGTCTCCAAACGGTATTACGCGCGCTTAGAAGAGTTTTCAAACCGCTGACATTTGCGTCAATCGTTTCTTTACGCAGATTACGTACATAATCGGTGAGAATACAATTAGACGATATGCGCGTCGCGCGCTGACTCGACAATTTTATCGAGAACGAAACTATAATCACCGACTTTGAGGAGGGGAATCGCGTTGCTTATTGCGCACCTACGCCGATCTGCCTGAAATGTATCGAGTAATTTACGTATAATCGAAATGATTCCTCTTCCTAAAGCTTTAAAATCGAGAAGACTATTTTCAGCTATCATTCTCGTTGGAATGTATTGTCGACTCGCGTGTAAAATGCAAATTGCAGATTACAGTATTGCAAGATGAAGTGGGACTGTATTGAAGTGATCGATTAAGAAATAAGGTCACGTTGAAGTAGTCGACGCGCGAAATTTCACCGACAATATTTTCGTCTGACGATAGTTTTAATCGACTCGACAATTTTATCGAGAACGAAACTTTAATCACCGACTTTGAGGAGGGGAATCGCGTTGCTTATTGCGCACCTACGCCGATCTGCCTGAAATGTATCGAGTAATTTACGTATAATCGAAATGATTCCTCTTCCTAAAGCTTTAAAATCGAGAAGACTATTTTCAACTATCATTCTCGTTGGAATGTATTGTCGACTCGCGTGTAAAATGCAAATTGCAGATTACAGTATTGCAAGATGAAGTAGGACTGTATTGAAGTGATCGATTAAGAAATAAAGTCACGTTGAAGTAGTCGACGCGCGAAATTTCACCGACGATAGTTTTATCCGACTGGACCAAAAAGAAAAAAAAAAAGAGAGAACTTGTCGATGAGTTCTCGTCGATGAAACTTCTGTTCGGTAATTTCAACGTAAACACGCTACACGATGGGTAATTTATTTCAAATTGAGAAAAATCAGGGATGAAATTTCTGTTAGATGCAAAATCTATTAATTAAAAAGTTTTAATCTTATCAAGGAATAAAACTTCTTCGATTTTCGCGACGAGGAAGAACGCGGGGATTTTCAAGTTGCTAAACGAAAATCTCATCTTGAGGATTGCACGGTAAATTAGGCGTTTATTATTCAGGGGAATCATTTTTATAGACGACAATAAATAATAGTTACTAATTTTCAAGTGAATAACCCGTCCGCCCAGATAATAAGAAATATGAACAATTTAGCGAAAGAATTCCTTCAAATACAGATTATAAAGGAATAATGAAGTTATGATATCATTAGGATTATATTTTCGAATTTTTAAAGTCAATTCGTTCTATCTATTATTGGCGTACATATAACGAGCGATTATGCCGCCCATATTTTACTATCTATCAATCTAAGTTTATTCTGTCAATTTTATATATGCTCGTAAAACAATAATTTTCCACCATTCGTCACTGCATTGGGAACAATTTTATTCTCTCTCAGTATATAATAATTATCAGCATCAGCGTAATAATAATTAACAGTAATAAACACAAAAGTCACAAGAGTTCGATTATGAAACGCTGTAAAATCCTAATCACTATATGAAAACTTGCTTACCTCGAAAATCCTCGAGTGAAAAAATTTTACCTAATTAAAATTTCAAGAATTTGCTTTTAGATTGTCCCCGGAAATTATTTTACAACTGCAACATTTTCCACGCTTTCTGTCATTTATGGGATTTTCCATCCTACTCCGTTGCGCTTTTCAATGGATCCAGGACTCGAGATATTCATTCGTAGATTTGGAGAGGACTAATTTTTTCATTTCCGTAATTTTATTCAGTTGGATTTGTAATTTGATTCATCTAAGCAACAGAATCGCAAGCACAGAACGACGAGAGAAAGAAAGAGAAAGAAAGAGAGAGAGAGAGATAGAGATGTGCTCAGACATTAGAAACCCGACATTGGAAAGTAAATTTTAAAATGAAAGAGAAGTTACGCCCCCTTACAGGTCTTTACGAGGATTTGCCCTTTCTACCGAATAATTTTATTATACTCGGACTGACAATGTTGACAAAGGGTAAATATAAAATGGAGCAGTCACTTTCGCCTTGATGACAGACAGCTGCCGACATAAAAGGTTAGAGTACGGATAATTACGTTCACTTCCAATTACCGTGTTTAACGTTTCCTCCGAAATGTTAATTATAGTACAAATGAATGTTTATTGAATGGTATGCAGCCGAACCCTCATCAACGTGCTGTTGTTTATCTTTCTTAGGATTCTTAGGCAAATTTAAATTTACATACCTTAAAGATCAAGATCCTTCGTATTGCCGGTGAAATTCGTACAATGGGTACGGTAGGTACCCATTGCAATATTTCTGTGCTTGTTTAAGAAAAAGTTTACGAGTCGAGGAGTTTCGGCGTTTCTGGGTTCTACCTCTACGGTCCCTCGTCTATTCATAAAATTTTGTCAAGGGAGGAGCCGAGTTTCTGCGCTACCTTGTCCCACGAATGATTTACAAACTGACAGCCCTTAACTTAAAAATAGCCATTGTATCGTGTCTGAAGTTTTGCATAAATTTAAAAATTTATTATTGTATTCATTGCCATGAACGGACGTATTTGTTTCCTTTTGCTTTTGCAAAATTAATAAGATTTTAGAATGACGTGTCGAATTTTGTAATAATTC
>NIPQ01092117.1:0-18321 GCA_002806875.1 Lepidotrigona ventralis hoosana | reverse complement strand
AAAAAATCCCCCCCCCCCCCGCCCTCGAAATCTCTCGCCATGAATATAAAAATTACACGTGTAGATTGATTTCATGTTTTTACACCTACTTTCGATTAAGCATCGAATTCTTTGTCACGTCGGTGGAAAAGCTCTTCACGTTGGTTACGAACTCTCTAGCAATGATGAAACCTTCTTTGTCTCGAGCAACACGAGTAGCACGAAGATAAGATTCTTCTCTTTTTTCGTTGCATCGAGCCATTTCCTCGGTGATGATTCGTCATTGTTGCGACACTGCTTGTTTACACGTCTTATGAGTTCGTAAACTCATAAGTAACCGAGTAACTGTGTCATTTGTTGCAGCTGCTGTGAACTAGTGTCCCGAACAACAGGGTTTAATAAAACCGTGGAGAGGATCTTTAGAAAAAGTTAACTACGCCACTTCACAATGTGATGGCAGAGCGCCTGACCATCGACAAAATACCTTTTGTCGCGTCAAGGTGTCATTCGTCATTCAACGGAGAGAATGTTACGCTGTATTGCGCAAACTGCTAGAAAATAAGCTCGATTACTACCGAAAATCTTCTTCTGGTCATTATATTCACGAGCTTTTAGCTGCTGCTGTGCAGTGATTCCTATCCCAATATCGGTAGCCTTAAACCTTTATTCGGGGATATAGATGCTTAAACTGTCGTAATTTTTTCTACAAACAAAATCATAAAACAATAAATCTAGACTCGTTTCTGGAAGCCTTTTCAAGTCTTTCGTTTCATTCCCCGGGATGTTTTTTACGCGTGTAAGGAAACGACTTCTCTCCTCGGAAAATGTTAGAAATCGTCATTGAACGCCCAACATTTTCGAGGAGAGAAATTTGCCAAGGGACATTGAAAGATTTTGAGAGATCAGTTTTAAAGCACGAGGTGCCTTTTTTACATCTTTTTAGATCTTCTGGGCCTTAAAAATTTGTCGAGAATCGCACACGAGTTTATATATATATATATATATTTTTTTTTTATCAGTTCAACGCAACCTATATTATTTACGAGGATATATAAAAATACAACTTTTATAGTGAAACGATACGATTGATTTAAAAAATATGGAAATTTTTAACGAGCTTGTTTTTTTTTTTTTAAATCTTTTCATCAATATCTGCTTCATTGATACAGGCAATGAGAAGAGTATTTTCAAGAGGCTAAATTTTTGTTTTCATTTTACTTTCTTCGTACTTCCCAAAAGGGGGACATCATGAACATTCAAAATGGCTAAAATTATTCAAGTAATAAAATTCTCATTCAATGATGGTTATATCAAAATTACAGCACACGGCTCGCTTGGTTTAACCACTGAAGACTTCTCTTTGCAACTCGACATTTTTTTTTTTTTGTTTTATGAAACTTTGAATATCAGACGAATACTAATTCTAATCTAAACTCAGCAAATATTTCCCACGAACCAGAAAGAGAGAGAGAGAGAGAGAGAGAGAGAGAGAGAACACGTCCTTGACGATCGTTTTAATCGGATATTTTCGCGTGAAAACGAGGACAAGGGGGTGGCAGCGATGCTGATGGAAATGAAAAAGAAAACGCACGGAGAATCCAAGAGAAAGAGAGTGAAAAAAACGAGTGTGAAAAAAAAAGTGACAAAGTGAAACGTTGTCAATTGGCAAATAAAAAATGGGGGCTCAAAGGGATCGCAAAAGTTGTACGGATTTGCGATGCTAGTCAATATTGTGACAATAATGCCGCCGTCGGCTGGATTACGAGAGATTACTCAGCCAATATAATCGACGAATTGAGATTATCGAACATGATTGAACAATTTTGTTGACACTGCTTATTACATCGATTATATTTCGATTTTCTACGTTTCGGTTATCGTCGACTTGAACAAGTTACAATTCGGTTGGCTTACCAACAAGATTCCAATTTAGGTTATTCCTTGATTGGAATCTTTTGTGATTACAACATTAATTAAGATGAATTTAATTACATTAATAATTACAGTCAACTGTATTTTTTCATCGAACAACATATCGATCTGTCACTTGCCCATTTATTGCCTTTCATCGTCTGTTATTAAATCGAGAATTTACAAGTGAAAAGGTTGTTCTATCTTATTAAAAAAAAAAAAAAAAAAAAATTTCAATCGGCAAACTTTCAATTCAAGGATCGATCGAAAGGGTTCGTTTATATTTTTCGACTCGCAAGAGCAGCGAAATGCAGCAGCGAAACGAGAAGTTACATAGATCGTCGCGTTCGTCACGCACCAGGGGCAGATTCTGTTACTTTATTGCGTGGTCGTAACAAAATCATACATAATTAAGAACAGTATAACAATTATAAACTGCACCGGCGGCGAGTTCATAAATCACCCCACCGTGGGAATGATTTAAAGCTGAGAACCACGACTTATCGTATCCAAACCGTGATTAATATCGATGGTTATCGTTTATTACGTTTACATGAGTATAATATATAATGTGTTGCATGTGATTCACGGACAATTTTCACTTGGCTATGTACTATTTTTCGAGCAATAATAATCAAGATATCCACCGCTTATCAGTATGTATGTGCTCTATATTTCTTTCTCGAGTGACTCGAAACTCGTGTTCCTCGCGTGTTGATGATATACCCGCTGTACGAACACGTTTCCCATTGAATTAATCCAACAAAGCATGTAGGCACAGTTCAGCCGTTAGCTACTATCGAAATTTACGAGTGTAGATTGTATCTGCTTCAGAATTGATTTGTTAGTTACTACTTTACATTGCGCTGATAGCGAGATTTGAAAATTCCTACGAGCGCCAGCGAATAGGGATAATAATGATTTCAATGTCTCATATTACGATCGAGTGTAACATTTCACTCACTGAGAAAACATTNTTTTTTTAAAATTTTTTTTTTTTTTTTTTTTTTTTTTTTTTTTTTTTTTAGAGAAAAAAAATGTTCTTCTCGTATTCAAAGAACGTCTCCACAGAAATGTTTATTTTTCTATTTAATTTATCACCTTTTTTCTATGTACAGTAGAAGAAAAGCGAAAAGAGGCCGATTTTCGAGAAATTTTTCGTCTGTATTCATCAACTTTGAATTATATATTTTCAATATAAACATTTCGTTAGTAAGTGTAAAAAACGATGAATTTGATATTAACAGATCCGGTCTCCAATAAATATTGAAATATTCCACGTGTGTGACAATTGAAACGACAACAATTAAAGCAAATGGAATTTGGCACAATGATGTTTCTGTTTAAACAGCAATCGACCTTGATTTTGATAGAATTAAATTATCTAGCACTAAATTACCTAGGTTCTTCAAAATTGCGAGATGAGAAACTTTTTTCTAGAATGTTTTACACTTCCAACTCCAAGACGTTGCATGTTGTGATTCGCTCTGACCTTCATCGGTCGTTCACCAGACATGCGAGTCTGTGATCTCCTAATTTTTCCCGCGTTGATCATCTAACCATCATTCGTTTCACAACTATTCATTTGCTATTGCCGCCTACGCTGTTCCTTTCTTTTTTCTTCTTCTTTAACTTTCAAAATGATTGTCAGAACATCACACGAAACTCGGGAGGGGGGATTGAAACTTGCAGAAACTATCAAAACGATCAAAAAGTGAATTTGAATGTTTGAATGAATTTGAACCATTTGAATGTTTTTGTTATTATATATAATAATTTGTTATTATATATAAGTATTTCATAGATATGTAACAGCATATTCGTAGAATAAAAGCTTGTGTATTATACAAATTTTCTGTTTCTTCTATTCTAACGTTTTTTCTGATGGAAATCGTTTTATGCCATTTTATTTTCGCCGGTAGTTCTAGTATCAATATCGAACTCTCAAATCAGCGTCATTTTTACAGGATATCATCGTTCAGGATATTTTGTTCAGCATATTTACTCGATTCAAACGGTAAGCAATTGTATTCCGAATATATATATATATAACATTCTTGCGCCGTCGTGCGTCAATTTACAAATTCAAATCAGTCTCGAAGACGAAGTCATTTGCAAGCAAACTAACTGCACGATCTTGCTCAAAAAAAAAAAAAAAAGATTACATGCTCCTCAAATTGTGAGACTGTTGGTTCGCGAGCGGAATCAAGCGTACGATCATTTATTCTAACTGAAGCTATTTTCCAATTAACAATGGAAAGACTTTGAAATTTCGAACCGAGTAGAAGACCCGAAGAGTCCGAAACGTTCCCTGGCGTAAACACGGGTTAGAAAGGGAGAGGATGCTTCCTCTGGATAAATTTCCATAACTCGTCCGGGTGCTGGTAAACGGTGACAGGTGCGAAAAAAAATGCTGCCTGGTTCGTCGGTTCTCGGGTTTGCGAAAACTAGTGGGGATTTTCCAGCGATTTTATCATCGACGAACGACGGTTTCCGGCGGGTCGGGAGCTTTGTTTGACGCCATTACAGTTAACGCGGGCCATAGCGTTCGCTGACTGGCTGCAACGTGGAAACGGTGGGGAAAAGACCGGACCGTAGGCGTTTCCAACTGTATTTACTTGGTCGCATGCTTTGTAGAGAGGATTGTCAGTCGGTCTATAAATTCGGCGAGGAATACAGTCGTGCGTTATTTGTGGTACAGTGTTAAAAACAATCAGTGAACAAATTCAGCACGAGAGCTCGAGTCTTCTTCCTCTGGGCAGAAAAATATTTCTTCCGCAGACATCCTTCTGCAGTGTGTACGTACGTTTCTATTTTCGAGCTGAAGCACCAGCTCTCGGTGATTTACGTGACTAACAATTAAAGAAAAGAAGAAAAAAAAAAAAGAAATACCGAGATGATCGAACATGTGTGGTTAAACGCGTCCGTGTGCTAACATTATATTGTGGTTCTACAGATGCTAATAGTGACGCGAATGGTGATTTTTGGTTCTTCGGCTTCAAATTCTGAATTCTTGTTTGGTGATGAAGCAATTCTTACTCGTAGAAGAAGAGCTCATAATTCATCGCTAAAGATCATCGTTTTTCATCGACAACTCGCCCTCGTCGTTGGCAAGATTTTCAAATACCCGCAGTGTCGTTCGTTACATTCGTCAACAGCAGCAGGATCCAACGTAAGCGTGGAAATATGACGAACAACCCTGCGAAACAAAGTACGGAAACAGTGGAAGCGAGCAGCGTCGGGACAATGTCTTACTACAGTCCGCTTGTGATGCAACGACAACAGCAGAACGGAGATGCGTTGGTGCAGCAAGTACCGGAACAAGAACAGGAGCAACAGCAGCCAAGCACTGTCAACGGTGCTCACAATACGCAATATTGGTACAACTATCCGTACTTGCATCCCCACCAGGCCATCTGTCCACAGCAGTATTTGAACTCGGTGGAAGCTGTACCTGGTTGGCCGCAGTCGCAAAACCAATCGTACGCCGCCCATTTGCACCAGTATCACCAGAGTTCGCAGCACTCAATGACACAACCTGCAGCCTCCACCACCATGTGGAACAATAGCTCAAGGTCACGGTTGGTCAATCCCGCGCAGCCGAGTCCTTCGAATACCAACGGCACCAATGGGGCCAGGAGCGAAGTTGGCGAGGATTCTTCGACCACACCGTCCACTGGTACCACTATCTCGCCGACAAACGAAACCGGCAAGCTGAATAACGCCAACATGTCGTCGAACGAGAGTTCCAACAGCGGCAACAGCGACAACAACACGACAACGGTCGCGACAACGAGGCCGGCGCCAGTCAAAAGCCCCTACGAATGGATGAAAAAGACTTCGTACCAGAGTCAACCGAATCCAGGTATTACAACGCATTGAATACATTCTTCTTCTTTTTCTTAATCTGGTTAAGATTAAGGTTGCTGACTGTTGGACAAACCTCGGGTTCAAACATTCTATCTCGATTCTCTTCGAGATAGTACGCTGGTAGAAATTTTAACGCTCGATCTTGCTCCATTTTTTTTTTTTTTTTTTTTTTTTTTTTTTTTTTTTTTTTTTTTTTTTTTTTTTTTNGTAAAGTGGAAGTACGTAAATCCTGATGCGGACTCGCTCTGATTAAAGCGAATATTAGAAATCTGTATTGCAAATATCACTCGGAGAACGAGGTGAACTTGTACTTGTTAGAACGAACGACGAAAAAAAAAAAAGAATTTGAAATTTCGAAGAGATTAATTCCAAGTCAAGTTGTAAAGATTGAGAATTTTGACCGTGTGAATAGGTACTTCCAGCCGAGCATCGTTCATATCGAGATGTTAATTAAAGTTGCTAAAGTCGAATAATTTGTCAAAGTACTTGGAGAATTGTTGTTTCGTATTTCTGACAGTTTCCAGTTTTCCACTGAATTCCCTTAATCGATGGGACACTGAGAAGTGTCTTTCAATAGAACTTTTAATAAAACTAATTGCAACTTCTTATGGTCGGAGTAAGGGCTAATTTCTTAGAGGATGATTGTCTCAGTGTGTTTGGAAAATTGACTTTTTCACAAAGGGCAAGGGATACATTCGACATGGTTGCCGTATTTCGAAAGAGGTTTCTTTGTAATCTCTGTAGATTACACGCTCCTTTTCTCTGGTGCTTAAATTTCTTCCATTTGTGTTAACTGGATTTATATTTCCACAGTTCACGCTGTTCTTTCTTGTCTTCTTCAGTAAAAAGGTGGAAGTGTGCTCTTGCAAATCTCGCATTATACGTGAATCAATCAAAATTGGACAAAGAGCATGGAATGGACGGAACGTTGAAAAGTATTTTTTCTCTTTTCACTGGTCTTTGTAAATTAACTGATAATCTTCCTTAAACTTCTCTCTCTGTCTCTAATAAAGTCAGAAACTGCTCGTCACGATCACTGTGACAATTGCAGCGCGGATCACGGGCGCGAGATTAGATGGAAAAAAACAGCAAACAGGAAATCTGTATCAGAATGGAAAATAAATAGAGACGATAGGACACGCGCGGCTTGTTGAGTTACACGTGTAGCTACATATGTCGATGCATGTAGCACAGGCACCGAACGGACGAAATAAAATTATCTTAACTGACCTGGTGTAACAAATGCGCTATTCAGAGCACCAGTAGAGATCGAGTGTTGACAAGGAACCGTGTATAGCCGGATAATCGTAGGTGCGAGTTCCGATATCAGTGAGATGAAAAAGGCCGACGGTAATCCTTGCCGACTCGCACACAACCGTACGCGTGGTTTCTTACATCGAAAAATCCAACAACGTTTTCCCCCCTCCCTTCAAACAACGTTTTCTCTCCTCTGGGACTTCTGATAGACTTCTTTCTTTCTTCCTTTCTTTCTTCTTCCCTCGGACATGTGAAAGTTCGAGCGAAGTACAAGCACGAGTTAGTCTTGGTTAAAAATCGGGACACCGTCGGGAGGAAATCGGTTTCGCCACGTAGACAGCGTGTTTTTAATCGACTGTGGATCAAAGTACCTGAGACGATCCAAATTCGGGTTCGGAATTTCCTTCATTTTTTTTTTTTGCTCGTCATGACAATCTTCTCGTGATAAAATATCTCGTCGATAAGATTTAATGATGTTTCGTGTTTGTTTACGATTATACTTAATATGGCAAATATTTGCCATTTTGAACAATATCAGACGAGGTGTTGCCAGTCGAAAAAGGCACCATGTTCGAATATTTGTACACGGTTGGCTCTCCGTTCCTTTTTTTGTTCCAAGTCGATCGTTCATCAATATTTGAGTTTACTGCTGTTCCGGAAATACCAGAAATTTACGTTGTGCGCATCTGAAGCTTTCACGATATTTATGTTAGAGTCCTTTTTTTTTTCTTATATAAATTACATTCGTCAAAATACAAAAAAAGTGATATCCGAGGAAAAATTTACTTCATCTGTATTCTGCGTGAAAGAATGTAGCCGTAACAACGATCGTTTCATCTCTTTTCTATTATCTACTTAGCGAAAAAGTCCGAAATGCTCACACACGCGATAACGATCGGGCGCAATCTGAGCAAGATTCGAAATTCGACGTGTCATAATATATTGTTTCCAACGTGAATTATTTGAACAGCCACAATACTTGTGTATCTTTCAATCCCTAGTCACCTACAATATAACAGATACGAAAAATCTCCATTTCTGCTGCACACACATTTTCAAGCCAAGTCGAAGTTACAATATTTAGAAAAAGGAGAATCTATCAGGTCTTAACGAGCCAAACTCTGTCGACGTATTACACGTGAGTGTAATTGAGAAATTATATATAGAGAGAAGAAAGCTTCAGTTATTAACATATCAATATGAATAAATTAAATAGCATGTAATACTAGTTGTTTAAGGGGTTAATTCAAGATTTTATTGAAAGAAATTGCAGTGAGAATTTGAAGATCGGTAAATACTTACGAAAAATAGAGATCACTAAGCGAGCACTGATACGTGTTGTGAATATTGATACAACGAGTTGACTGACTTCCAAGACGAAACGAAATCAGAGTAAACCTCTCCAGAGTAACAAATTCAATATTTTATCTATTTCACACTGAAATAAAATTATATTGCCTCACTTCCACTGATTAACGACAACAACTGAAATTTACATTGAAACGTGACGTAGCCTATTGACAGTTAACAATTGTGTCGATTATAAAAAAAGTTTGAGAAAATGTACAAAGTTGTAACCTTTGAAAAAAAAAGAAAAAAAGAGAAAAAGAAGAACAGGATATCCTTTGATATGAGAGAGACTTTGGATTTTACTTTGGCAGAAATCAAAGGGTAACATAGTGGATCTCGATGATTTCGGTGCCAGCCATGCTGGATCCCAACGATATACCATCGAAAAGTCTAAGGTCGAAGCTTATTCGTGATGTCTCGAAGGCCTCGAGCACTGTTATCGAGGAGTGGTGGATTAACGTGCACGCCTTTGATCTCGCCGGTCACCTTATCTAATCGTTTTCCTTTCTCCCGTTCCATCTCTCTCTCTCTCTCTCTCTCTCTCTCTCTCTCTCTTTCTCTTTCCCTCCCGGGACGTTTCGCAGCAGTTTCAGTTTCCTTCTCACTTCGTATATACATATTTCGTACAATTCGGCGTGTAATCGTTTCGAATGCCACGTCAGGCCTTCTCTTTTTTCTCTTCGAATTCTCTTCGAATCCTCCTCGAATTCTTGCGTACATTCGGTTAAAAAATTAGTTCGCAGCATGAGCTTAAAGTCTACAATGAGCGTTCAGACTTGTTGTTGATACGCAAGTAGATACTTTTGTCATCTGTGTGAAAACACGCAGTTTTTTCGTACTTTCTCTATGAAAATTGTAATATATATATATATATATATATATATATATATATATATATATATATATATTATATATNTTCTTGATTCTATATGAAAATATAGAATTTCCAAATTTTTTTTATTTTTAATTTAGTCTCTAGTCCCTGTGTACATATGTATATGTATATATTACATGTGGCATGATCTAGCAAATTATTATAAATCTCGTTTTATTTATACAATTATTAATAGTATTTCGAGTTCGTATGATTGTCGTATGATTGTCTAAAAAAAAAAGTGTTATCTTCGTTAAAACCGCGTTATTGACAAGAGAATTAGGGAGGGAGATATTAAATGTCTAATATAATGTCGACCGTTATCTATGTTTTCTGATTTTTTTTTTCTTTTTTTTTCTTTTGCAGGGAAGACTCGAACGAAAGACAAATACAGAGTGGTCTACACAGATCATCAAAGACTGGAGCTGGAAAAAGAATTTCACTACAGTCGTTACATCACGATCCGCCGAAAAACGGAATTGGCTAACAGCCTTGGGCTCTCTGAACGTCAAGTAAGTAACATATGCACGAATATTCGCGATATTAAGGTTACAAAATCCATCAGAGTAGGAGAAGAATCGCGTATCACTTCTAAAAAATAATGTATAATTTTTCAGTAAAAATCAAATGACTTCTATTCCAATTCCAAATGACAACAAATGACAACAATTCCAAAATTTCTGAATTTCTAAAGATAAAAATAGTAACTAGTTCTTCTGCTGTTTCAGGTAAAAATCTGGTTTCAAAACCGACGAGCAAAAGAGCGAAAATTATTGAAAAAACAAGTAGAACTGGAACACAGATTGGAAGCAGCAGTGAACGGAGAGGCGAGCACGTCTATGGCTGGTCTAAGAATCAGTGGAACATCAAGAGGAGCAGAGGAGATGCCAGGAACATCCAATGGTTTAAACAACGGACACTCGTCGGGTCCTAATTTTGGGCATTCTTCTCGTTACGTGCCGCCTCGAAGTCAGCCGGCTTGTGCAATTGTTTGTGCCGATGTTCATCCTGAACCACATTCTCACTCACTTTCACACTCTTCTTCTCATTCCCTTCCTAATTCTTCCTCTCAACCACTTTCTCATTCTTCTCAAACTCTTGCCCACTCTTCTTCTCAATCTCTTCCTCACTCTTCTCCTCAGTCGCTTCCTCATTCTTCTCCTCAATCACTCGCTCATTCTTCCTCCCAGCCACTTATTCACTCTTCCTCTCAGCCACTTCCTCATTCTTCCTCACAATCACCTCTTCATCCTTCTTCTCAGTCGTTATCTCACTGTTCCTCTCAGCCGGTTTCTCACTGTTCTTCCCAGATACTTCCTCACCACTCTTCTTCTCAGCCTTTTTCCTATTCTCATTCTCAGTCACTTTCCCATTCTCACCCCCAGCCTCTTTCTCACTCTCATTCTCAACCTTTTCCCCTCCCTCTTTCTTCACCTCTCTCTCAGGCTCTCCCTTCACCTCTGCCATCACCACTTCCTTCACCTCTGCCTTCATCACTTCCCCAGTCTCTTCCTCAGTCTCTTCCCCAATCTTTCCCTCAGTCTTATCCTCATTCTTATCCTCATTCCTTTACTCATTCTTATCCCCAGTCCTACCCTCAACCTTATCCCCAATCCTATCCTCAGTCTTATTCTCAGCCTTTCCCCCAGACTCTTCCTCAGACTCTTCCACAATCTTTCCCTCAGACTTTCCCTCAATGCTTTCCTCACTCTCTTTCCCAGTCCCAACCTGAACCTCAGTCTCAACTTCAATCTGAACCTCAATCCCGGTCTCAATCTCGATCCCTATCTCAGTCCTTATCTCGATCTGTAACTCGCCCTAATTCTCGCCCTCACTCCCGTTCTCAATCTCGACTGCTATCTCGGCCTCAGTCTTACCCACATTGTCAGCCTCAACCTCCATCGGCACAACAATTATTGTGATCTGAAAAACCGATTATTGAAACAAGCTCCAATCATAGCTGACAATACGACCACCCTTCTCGTGCAATAGTTGAAACGACTGTGTTCATAAGAATGGCAGAATCAAAATTTGTTCAACAAATTACTATTAATTAAATGTTATCAAAACTTTGTTTATTTAAGAAATTAATCAACTAATAAATCAATTACATTTTCTTAATTAAATGAATTAATTGGACTTGGTCGTATATATTTATCTATTTGAGTCAATTGTCTCAAGTTTCGAGAACTTTAATTTTATTCTGTTTACTACATTGATGAAAATATTTCGAGTATTTACAATATTAATTTACTTATCTATATATTTCTTATTTTATTTATTTATTTATTTCTTATTTTATTTATTTGTTTCATTATTAATTTATTTATTTATTAGTCTAATTAATTTAATTATTTAAATTCAATCAATATAATTATTTAAGTCTAATTAATTAAATTATTTAAGTCTAATTCTTAATTTATTTATTTAGCTCTAATTTAATTAATTTAATTAGGGCTTATTTATTTAGCTCTAATTTAATTAATTATCTAATTAATAATTTAAGTCTAAGCCTTAATTTATTCAATTAGGTCTAAGTAATTCTATCTAAGTCTAATTCTTAATTTATTTGATTAGGTCTAGAAGTATACTCGAAATATTTTCATCAATGGTATAAGCAAACAGAATAAACTTAAAGTTCTCTAGACAATTAACTCAAATAAATAAATATATATGACCAAGTCCAATTAATTCATTTAATTGATTTATTAATTAATTTCTTAAATAAACAAAGTTTTGATAACATTTAATTAATTCACTAGTTAATTCATTTTTTGAACAAAGCAAATAATAGAAAGAATAATCGCAAAAAAATAGAAAAGGGCCATTCTTATTTATTCACTATAATTTATATTGTTATTATATTGCAATTGTAAATATGAAATGTTAATTATAATATATAAGAAATTAAATTTTAAAAGTATTAAATGTAAATATGACGAATTGGAAAAGAATAGAAAAATCCATCTTTATATATGATATATTAATACGTTATAAAATATTATTGATGGACTTGTTATTTTTATTATTTTTACTTTTCTAATTCTTTATAGTATTTAAAATTAATTACAATATAATAAACAATATTAATAAGTACAGTATTATGTACTTCGTAAATATAATACCAACAAAATGAACAACATCTAATATCTTTTTCCTTACATTCTTATCTGCAACGAAAGGAGAGTAAAAAGAGATTCCATAAATTCTAGCTAATTAATCTTAACTTCTAATTGAGGAATCTTTTTTTTTTCCTCTATTCTTTCGTTGAAGATGAATGAGAAAAGATATTATTGTTTGTTATTAAGATGTTGTTCATTAATTGTATTTTGTTATGTGTTTGTTATTCTATGTACTAGGTACTTAATATTGTAACTATTCTATATTGCACGTGATATTGTAATTAATAATAAATATTATAAAGGAATAGAAAAGGAATAAAAATATAATATTACATAACGTAATATTTGTATTTAATATATAAGGGCGTTTTTACTTCTTATTCCCTTATATAATCCAGATAGATTACCTTTTCTTCTGTGTAATTAAAATCATAGAACTGCATGCAATTGAAAAAAATTTTTATAAAAGTAATTGTTTCGAAAAGAAGTCTTCCTGATTAAAAAGAAAATTTTTTCTCACAAAAGTTTCTCTAAAATAATCGTAGCTCGTGGTCAATTCTAACGTGACAAATATACAAAATAAAACTGATCTCTGATACAGAACTATTCTCAACAGAAAGTACCATTAATTTCCAGCGACAATTAAAAATTTCATTAACATTTAAATACTTTTATTCTCGATCGTGAAACACTCGGATCTACAGAATGGTAACGACATTTACGACTTGGCCATTTGTTTGCAAACTGAATATACCACGGTGGGAAAGTTCCTCGACTTGTTCCGACGGCGACGATTCTCCAATGTCTCTCGTTAAATCGTACATAAATAGCAGTGTAAAAACGTGTAATGCGGTTTACGCGAAGTGGCCAGGCTGGAATGGTACCTATACCAACCGATTGCAAAGCGTGTATTTGCCGGATACAACACAGAGAGAGAGAGAGAGAGAGAGAAATACACAGAGCAAATAAAGCAAGAGGAGACGAAGCTGCGAAGGTGGCAACGAGTCTCATGGGAGCCCTCGACTTAACTACCAGATCGATGTCCAACCCCAAACCACGCTTCATCCCCCCAGAAACTAACCCCTGCTGGCTTACATCGCCACCGAATTCTCGCTTCCTTCCTCTCTTCTCCATCTTCTACTCCTCTCTGTCTTCTTTCATTTTTCACCTATTTTTGGGACATTTTCTTTCTTCACCCCCTTGCCCCCCTCTTAATATTTCTCCCTCTTTTCTCATATCACTTTGCATTTTCATTGGCCACTCTGTGATACTACTAATTTCTCGCGATCTTGTTTATTCATAGAAAGCTTCTGTGCGGTTTTTGACAGACCGAAAGCAGAATAACTGAGATGATAGAGGTTCTTTCAAACTATGTATCTACTTTTACACCCAACTTTTCCCCTACGTAACACAGCGTCTGTCTATGATTTACAACCTGTACACCATACAAAATCAGAGGAGCAACAGTCCAACCTAAAGATCTAAGCGTAGAAATCGACGATTTTGTAAACGTTGGGAGATACACAAAGAGATCAAGAAAATGCTTCCTTTTTCCTTAAAACTTACCGAAGCTTTTAACGTTCTTATATACAGGGTGTTTCAATAATCATGGTACGACCGCGACAAGAGGGTTGATTCTACGTGAGAGAAGTAAACTCGAGATCTTTGGTATCTCGTTACATCTTTAAATTTCGCGCCAACGCGAAAAAATCCACGATCTAATAATTATAAACCAAAGTCACATATATCTGCTAAACAAATTTCCAGAATTCGACTTGATCAAGGATATTTCACTCCACATTTTGGATTGATTTTTCCACGCAGTCTCATCTCCTACGTGATTACCGAAGCACTCTGTGTTTCTATAAATATAGGTTGTCTACGGTGTCGCGGTACGAAATGTTAAAATTCCGGATCGTCGGAAGATAAAAAAAAAAAAAAAAAAANGAAAAAGGAAAAGAAAGGGATGCGCAACGTCTTTGGATTCGTGGAGGTACCCGTCGTCGGCGATCCTAACGTAATTGGACCCCGAGACGTAACAACGTTTTCAACGTCTACCGAGGAATTCCGGAGGATAGCTTTTTGTTCGAGTTGCGTTTCTCTGTCCAGTCGGTCCAGTCGAAAACACCAAATAGATACTTTTATGGAGGGCTATAAACGTTCTGAATCGAGTATCGATGGTTCCAAAGGGGCTAATCTGCGGATGAAAACTGTAATAAAACGTCTCGCCCTTGCATGTATCTGAAATCCTTTTGCAGTAACGCGCGCCCTTTACGTGCTCAGGTAGCATCCTCGCCTGAAAATGGAAAACTGTTATATCTGTGTCTTAGGTTAGTTCAGCGGTGAAACTTCACGAGATGATGCACCTTGCATTCTCATTGTACAAACGTAGTATATTTATGTACTAAATACGCAATAAAGCATCTGAGAAAGAAAATGATACTTTTCTAAAAACGAATAAGCTGAATTTGGAATTCAGAAGCGTTACGAAAATTGTACAGAAAGATTTTTAATAGATTCTTAATATATCGTATAGGCTAGAAGTTATTGAATATCATTTGCATTGTTTTGGCATTTATAATTTCCTGTAATTAATTAGAGGAAAGATGATGATGGTAAAATGGAGAACGAATTATTCTATGAAGAGTTTTCCTTAGTGTTGGCAAATATATTTGCAAATGCGATAAATAAATAAATAATCTTGACGAAAGATAGTATTTTATGTGTCAAGAACAAAGTTTAATAGTATGAATTTAGTACCAAAGGTCCAAATTTATTTTACGTAAGAGATTATTTTGAGTCTTTCGCTCCAACTTGTTTATATGTATTTGTATAGCAATTAATTTTTGAAGTTTTTAAATGAATTTCAATTTCAATTAGTTATGATTTAATTAACCATTTTTATCTTTAATTAAAAAATTTCAATTAATTAATTGATAAATTTATCGCGTTAAATTGTAAATGGCGCTAAAATTCATTCGCTGTTTTTCCTGGTATCGGTAATATAGAAAAAACAAAATCGGTAATACAGAAAATGATGCTAAAGTCAAAGTAAATAAAAAGGATATAACAATCAATAGGAAGTGATATAACAATCAATAATCTAGAAAACAAACCTTTTTGTGATAATCGATAATATCACAGACAAAATATATGACTTGTTTGTGCCTTGTCTGTGCCTGTGGCAATACATGTCTAAGTCGATACGGTAGGACGTGACACGAAAATGACAAGAGGGTGACTATCAAAACATTGGACACGAAAAAGCATTGTTTATCCGGTCATCCTTGGACCGGTATATTGTAGATACATCATGGTAAGGACAAGTAATGAAAATAATAAAAATAATAAAATATTAATTGTTTGGTTAATATACTTTGACATTGCTGTATTTTTCATTTTTTTAACTACAGAATATCATTTTCGTGTCACATCCTGTCGTATTTCATCAATGAAGCAATGTAACAATTTAAAACAGAGACTCATGAAAATTAGGATGAAAAATTTAGCATATATTCGACTATTAACATTTCATTTAAAAGTATTAGAAAAAATTGTTCGAATTATGATATTTTTATGAATAATATAATTAGATATAGTGTTATTTACAAATATATAATAATTCACAGCCTGAATAAATTACTTTTGAAAGACTTAACTTATTAAAAAAATATTTCTACAAATAGATTAAAATAAAGAAGCACATTGTGTGTAAATTATTTCTTCTAAATCATGTGTTTCGAAATTTCGAAGTTAAATTTATTTTCTTAAATGATACCATACGTTTTGATAAATTCTAATTATTATAAACAGTCTATTTAATTATTATAAACTAATTATTATAAACAGTCTATTAAATTAAAATAACTGATTGATTTATAATTGTAATATAGTTGATTTGAGAAAATTACACTCTGTATGCCCGCCATTTTATATTAATTAAATATAGCACTCTTTCTTGTCAGTTAAGCAAATCCGTGCAATATTCAAATGATGACATACGCAGAACGTATTCAAATTTGTCCCTAATTGTTACGATTAAATATTAAATAAACATTATCAACTGTCCAATAAAAAAAAAAAAAAATGTAAATATGTTTGCCTTCATTAGAATAAGTCAAATGTAATAATACCTTCGTAAAAAGTTCTTGGATTTATTTTTGATCGTCGTGGTACTCTTTAAATGCTTCGAAGTTTTCCCCGCAATTACAAGCATTCTGTACAAAAGAAAATCAAAACTTTCAAATACATGCATAAAAGAAACAAAATAAATGAAAAGAAAAACAATGTTAACATATCATATACGTTAAAAAACAATCATATACATTAAAAACAATGATCAAGGTTAACTGTCATTTTAAGAGTTCATAATATGTGCTACCCATAAATGTAATGATCAAAAAGTCGATTGAAGGGACAAAGATAATTTAGTTATAAATTATAATAATATTCGATAAATTATCAAAGGAAAAAATAAAAACATACATTAATTAAACGAAGTTGACAATAAATACGGAAGATGAAAGAATGATGAATGAATACGCAGTTAATAAATGCTGCGCAAAGTGATACATCTTAACACTATGACTTTAGACAACAGACTAACTTCTCCGCGCGTTGCGTCACGAACTAGAGGGGGAAGGGCTCCGACATAAATGCGCGCGTTAATTTAATTTGATTAAATGAACGAAATGGAATACAATTATATTTTTTAATAGAAGCAAAAGTAGGGGAAAATTAAAATGATATATTATATCAGTTTTATAAAAGTTTCGTACTTTATCATTCACTCTAGCGTTTTTTTTTTTGCCGTTCACGCGCATTTTGTCTGATTTGAAATAAAAATGCCTTAGTTACTAAATTCTTCAATTAAAAATTCTTTAATAATAGTAATAGTAATAAAAAGGAAGTGATTGAAATGTAATTTTGAAGTAATTTTCTTTATATTTGTGTCACATAATTAAAGAACTATAAGTAAATTCAAAATATAAATAAATTATTCAAATTTACATGATTTTGTCACAATATAAAGATTATAGAAAGCACATGCAGAAATATCTATAATGAAAAAGCAAAAGAAGAAAGATTGAACATTTCATTAGCGCAATTTTTTTTCACAATTATAATAAAATTTCTGTAATTGCAATGAAACGGTGCAACTTGTACTATTAAATTATTTCATGGTATCTAAAACATATTTATAACAAAAATTAAGGTTAAAATCACATAATACATTAATACATTAACAACAGGAGACTAATCATATTTCATGGTCTGTATGTATTAGTTTTGTGATAAACTATGATAGTAACGATCCTTTCACAGTAAAAATATATCAAGGAAAGTATAGTTGTTATATAAAGTAAAATTGATAAAAAAATAGTAACATATTACTTGTATAATCAAATTACTACTTAATCACCTGTCGATAATGTATTAACATGAACCTTTATTTTCGTTATACTATACTCTTATATTATTTATCTAAAAAACTGACATAAAATATATTCACAATATATAGGCTGATTACGAAAAACAATTGTAAATTTTAAAGCATATTTACATAATTTCATTCTCCTTTTTCACAAAATAAAAAATTCCTACTACACAGTCATATAGCAATTTTCCCTTTATATAGATTTTGCTATTTTATATAATTATTTTGATTTTTATACATAATTTAAAATTTTTATATGAAAGTAAAAAATGTGTCACCTTTTAATTGTAGGCAAATAACTTATATTCGAGTAAAATTTATATTACGCACTTATAAAGATCTATACTGTCTCGCTATTTAGGAAACCTTGTACTCTCTTACAATAGAGTAGCACAATAAAATTTTAATTTACAATTATTAATATATATCATACTTAGAGATTATGTCTCCTGGTAGAAATAGTACAAATATTTTGCATAAGATCTTACTAACAAATTTCATTCTGTAAACTTAAACCATTC
>NIPQ01092112.1:8138-20974 GCA_002806875.1 Lepidotrigona ventralis hoosana | reverse complement strand
ACTCTTAAATTTTATTTCTTTCTTAGGATAAAAATATATGTAGCAGAATAGAGAACAGAAACGACATAAAAGCAAATAACGTTGTACTTTATTAATGGCATATGACACAAAAATCAATATATTGCAACCAATATTTTTATTATCACTTTAATTTATAACAATTATATACGTAAACACACTGACAGTTTTCGAAAAATTGTTAAGAAGTGAATTGAGAATAAATATTGCATTTTATTGCTTCATTAAAGAAATATTTCAATATTTTTATTATCACTTTAATTTATAACAATTATATACGTAAACACACTGACAGTTTTCGAAAAATTGTTAAGAAGTGAATTGAGAATAAATATTGCATTTTATTGCTTCATTAAAGAAATATTGTCAAAGGATACTTCTAACCTCCGGTGGAGGATAAATGATGCCCACAATTGGCTGAGATGAAGGTGCAGTGTTTTCTTCATTTTCAGTTGCTGGTGGTTGTATAACAGCAATTTCTTGTGCAGGCATATTGCCTAATATATTTTTACTCGCTTAATTTTAACAAATTCGACGATATTTTCCGCCATTTAATGTACACACATCTCTAAGAAGCGATACAATACTACCAACATAAATAATTTACGTTTCATTGAATGAATATGTTATTAAAGGTACGTTTTCATTAATGTAGAAATGTAACCAATGCACTCAATAGTGTGACAAAAAAATTTTGAAATATCCCTAAATTTTGAATGAAATACAAATTGTACGAGAGTGATTCTTTAAGTTTATAAAACAAATTAAAATTTGATATTTAACTTGATATACTCATATCGATGTATTTTCATTAAAATATTGTATATTTAAATAAATAACACACTGTACAAGAAAAACAAGAAACAATTTTCATATTTATAAATATCAATTGTATAATGTTTACCTAAAGTACATGATACTAATAATTATATAAAAATTAGCTTTATTTCTATATATTGAGTGTTTTTATATAGTTTTCTGCAGTTTCATATAGGCTAATAGTATGTGCTGGCAAGTCAGAGATGAATTTCATGCTGGTTATAACACCATTGTTCCAGGATGTTTTCACAAAACTTGTGACGCATGACACACTTGGTAACTGAGCCCACTAAAAAGAATCGACTTAATATACTTGAACAACTAATATGCAAATATTATATATCAATTGTTTTATAGATGATATTAATGCTAATTGCGTACATCCTTAATATCAAACAAGGATGTAAATAATTAATTAAACATGTATCAACCCAAAAATACAAAGAAACAATTTTGTATCTTTTAATTGCAAAGAATTAATAATAAAGTTAATCTTTTTAGCATTAAATAATAAATATGAGATTACTTCTTTAATAACTTTTAATAACTTTAATAACTTTTAATAACTTTTTTTTTAATAATTAAGTTAATCTTTTTAGCATTAAATAATAAATATGAGAGTTACTTCTTTAATAACTTCCTCGGGTACGTTTTCTTTAACGTATGGCGCAAGATTTGCATATAGTTTTTCGTACAATTTAGCAGTTTCTTCCGATTTTGACCACAATCCTTCCGTATAAGTGTAATAAATGGAACCACCAACAATACTGGACTTTATGGCAAACCTACGAATATAACCTCAAACTTGGAATTCAAATTTCTCGTACACGAGTATTTATATTTATAAATACCATAACAGAAACAAATCCTTAGTTTTTGCAGCACGTACTAACCGGACTAGCTCCATTCTATATTATTTTGACAGGATAACTCTGTTGCACTTTCGTTTGTTATGAAAGCATAAAAATTACGTAAAATCCTCCAACAGTTTTCGGCTCGACTCGAAGCACTTATGGAATTCTTACATATTACGTGTTCACAACAGTCATATCTTATTTCGTACATTGTGCATATTTAAGCAATTATATAAATCTTCCAAATATTTTTTGATATGAAATATCTCACCTATAAAAATTATTGTAAAATTATAGAAAATTATTAGTTTTGTTTAAATTCGCGCGATGTGTATAACCTCAAAACATGAAAGTTGATGATAGAATTGTTTCTCCTCGGTTTTTTATATTTTTATTAATCATGTTTATATTTTGAATAGATAACATGCAGCAGTATACTTAAATATTAAGTAACTGGTGTTTATTGTAGTTACCGTTATAATTATTTGAGATTAACCTGAAAATTGTTTTGTGTTGTATGATGTGGCCTCAAGAGTACATAGAACTAAAGGTTCAATTGTTGTTGTATTATACAAAATTAATTTAGAATATCAATAGAAAATAATATTTTATCATTTCTTTCACAGCACATAGAAAATTTGCTAGTTTGTGGAATATGCTATGAATTCATGGATACATCTGTTATGACGTCATGCTGTCATAATTGTAAAATGAAATCTGTTTACTTTTAATACATAATATAACAGAATGTATCATTTCATTATTAATTTTTCAAATTTCAGATTGTTCACTATGTATTAGGAAATACTTACATTATAAGACACAATGTCCTGCATGCTTTGCAGAAACTTTTGAAAAGGATTTAAGAAAGAATACAGTTCTAGATGAAATTATAACACATTTCTCACAAATCAAAGATAAATTGAAAAGATTTTTACAAATTCAAATGCAGTTTGCAGAGTTGCATCAAAGTAAAGATGTAGGTGCAAGCGAACAAGAAAGTAAAGCTATTTACAAAAATATTAGCGATATTCCTATTTCTCAAAATATTACATCACCATCTACACATGTTCAGAAAGATTTATCTAGCCCTAGTACAAGTGGAATACTTAGGATACCTTTAATGTTTACACCCAAAAGCACTAAACGTCCAGTTGCAACTAAAACAGAAGAGACTAAAATTGTTATATGTCCAGTATGCAAAGTTAATATTTCAGAATTAAAAATAAACAGACATCTTGATGATTGTCTAAAAAGGGAATCTACAAAAGAGAAACCTCAAACGTAAGAATGCTAAAAGTTACGTTGTGTATCTATATTTATTTTTAAGACGTTA
Source organism: Lepidotrigona ventralis hoosana (assembly GCA_002806875.1). NCBI lineage: Eukaryota > Metazoa > Arthropoda > Insecta > Hymenoptera > Apidae > Lepidotrigona > Lepidotrigona ventralis. Next base: position 17,947 of record NIPQ01092112.1, on the reverse strand, counting down.
TCATTTCAAACAATATTTAAGATTCATAGAATGATGTATACTATATTATACATATATCTGATTAATGTAAATATTTTTTTATCTTTGTAGAACAGAATCAAAACGTAAACCACTGTCAAAGTTAGTATTTAGTTTAATGAAAGATGCTGTTTTAAAGAAGAAAGCAAAAGAATTTGGCTTATCGTTGCAAGGAGATCGGAAAACTTTAGAGGCTCGATTACAAAGATACATTGTACTTTATAATGCAGAGTGTGATAAACCAAATCCAAGACCTGTTTCAGAATTAATAAAGCAGTGCGAGGACGAAGAAAACACAGAAAGAAAAGCAAATAAAATTTTTTTTCTAAATGTAAATATTTTATCATATTTCTTTATTATTTTTGTACAATACTTTTATACAATATTTTTTTGTATTTTAATTAAACTTGTTGAATTTTTAATCATTTCAGAAATTGCAAGTTACTAGAAATACAGAAGAAAATGTTATAGAAAATGAACGAAAAAAATATCGTAAGTTTTTTTAAATTCATAAGATTTCTTTAATAATGTCCAATATTTGGTAATTATTTTATTTTTGTTAGTGGAAACACATAAAAGTAGCTTTGAAAGTTTAATCAAACAGATCAAAAGTATAGACTCTTCAAAAAAACCACCTGCATGGCATAGTTCACTCACGGAAAATACAGAGAGTAATGAAGATATTCCATGTAAGCGTCAAATGATTACTGAAAATTTGGATGATTCAATGATCTATACCAAAGAAACAGATATTCAGTTGTCAAATTCTGACATATATATTCCGGATTCTGATTCAGATACTTCTTGTCCATTGCAAATGTATTCCAGTTTTGATCCGAAAAAATTTCTCAATGTAGAATTATCTTCCCCTAATGATAATGTTTTACGGAATAAATCAGAGAATGATCAAACAACTATTGTTCAAGAAGGATCTACGTTTTCTAATTATTCGCCCATTAAAACAAATGAGGTAGAAAAAAGTGATAGTTCAGATGCACTTAGCGATACATCTATTTATGATAAAGCAACACAGTCAGTTATAGAAAACTCAATTTCTGAGGATACATTGAAAAATAATTCTAAAAGTTCATTGAATAGTTCCAAATATAAAAAACTGTTACAAAGAAAAAAGAAGTCGTTAAAAGACGAAATAAAACGCATGGACGTTGTTACTACAAATATAAAAGATCTTGATTCTGACAGTATTTCAAACCAAGAGGAAGAAGATGAGAGATCAAAATCTCTCTTACAAGACATTGTATATGATTTATCAAGCAATGATAATAGTAAATTTGATCATGGTATGTAATATACTTTTATTAAAAATTTATCAAAGTCGAGCTTTCATGATATTGCATAAAAATTAATACGTTTACAGTCCGCTAGTTAAAATTTTCAGTTGAACTATAAGTGTTGAACAGTGATTGAATTGAATATAATATAAATCTTAAAATGTTCATTACGGTATGGATGATATAAGCGTATTTCTTATTTGGTTTTAGAAGGAAAGACATTTGGATTGTGAACGTGTTAAATAACTTTTAAAAAACGGAAGTATTTCATAGTATAGTATTGATCAAAAGCTTTTTATATTAAAAGATTATACTAAAAATTTAAGATTAATGTGATATTGAAATGTAACAAAACATATTAAGAATGGATTAGAAGATTAAAATGATCTAAAACAATCTTGCAGGAAAATTACGTTCTACTAGTTATGAATTTTTAAATACTAGTGAAAATTTTTCAAATTTGGAAAAAGAAAACATGAGTTCTCCTGAGCGTAGTAGCAATCGTTCTTTGCGAAAGAGAATTCGTGATCCAACACAAATTGATAATAAACTCATGTCAAATAGAATGAAAAAAATTAAAAAATCGTCTCAATACTCTACGATTGAAAAGAAAGAATTAAATAATGAAGAATCTTTATGTATTTTGAATGACGAAAAAATCAACGAATGTTTGACAAATAAACCACAATTGAGAAAACGATTGTCAACTGTTACAGAAAATGGTAACGTTTTAAGAAAATCTGCCAGAACAAAGCTTAAAAATAATAATTCATAAAAATAAAATCAATTTTTTAAATAAATTTTTTATAGATATTGCTCTCATCGCTATATATTTTGCAAATTTATATATTAGTATTATCTTCGATAAAGTTAAAAGATATATATATATATATGTGTGCGTGTAAATAATTTCATTATTTGTGTGAAAAGTGATTTCAAGATGTGACAATATATATAATATAATTGTATTATTTTTGCATTAATTTATTTCATACTTGATTTTATTATACATTAAATATTTAATTACAAATATATGTTATTTACATGATCTAGTATTAAATATAAAAGAAAGTAATCATGTATATTTTACTATATTCTCCTTTTCTTCTGAATGAAATAATTTAGCATAAATAAATATATTTAAAAAAAACTACAAAACTGTTTATCAAAGACACCAAATTTTATTGAATATATTACAGTGTTTTGATCAGAAAGGGATCAACAATGGTAAAATGATGACAAACACATGAAATTTTACATCTCATTTTTGTATAGATATTAACAATAATATAAGAAGCCTAACACTAAAATATGTAGCTGTCTTTACGCATAAAATATGTATCTTTGTTATGTATTTTATTTCTCATACACTTTGGTATCATTTATACATATAATTTTATGTACATTTTGTGTATATATATATGTTTTAATATAGTTTTTTTTTTGTATACATATATTTATAATAGAACTTTAAAAGTTTCTAACATTCTAATGGAACAGCTATCACATTCATGAAACACTTTATTCTTAGTTCTTTCTTAAAGATACTGTTGTAATTTTGTGATAATGATTTATTATATTGAATTTTATGTGTATGTTGTTTTTTCTTTTTTTTCTTTCTAAATAAATATAAGCGCAACATATATTTTGATAGGAATGAAGTATTTTTTTAAAATTTTAAATTTTAAGTTGCGCGAATAATTACATATTCTTTGACATTAAACGTTATTTATATTTGGCAGTGTTTCTGAAACTATTTTTTGCGAAACCAAAACTTTAAAATTCTCAGATTTCACATCTTTATATGTAAATTTCATTTTCGTATATATTACAGTTAGCATAATATATTCTTTTTAAATATAATTAATTATTTTATGTTTTATTACATGTACTTTTGTTAACAGACTATTTATATATTTTTAATTCAGCGAATAAACTATTATATACACATATATTATATTCCTATATGCTCTTCTTATATAATTTATTCTGCTTTTATATCCTTAAGCGTTTACATTTCAAAAATAAATTTATTATTTAAAAATATGTTCATTGTTTTATTATCTTTTTGACGAAATGATAGGTTTAGATTGTTAAAGCTTTTGGTGACATTTTACTCTACACTATTGATTAGTTTATTGATTCCTGTAATTACTTTTGGTTTTGCATTTTAATGGTTACGCATAAAAAGTTCAAGAATCACTGCTGTATGGTATGGCATCAGGCGAGGTAGTTTACTCAATGTTTACTACACTCCTAAATATATTATAAGCATGTTTAGTTTCCCTGTGTATAGAAATTCGTGGTATTCCTAAAGAAAATAACAAAATATATACATATACGTGAAGAATATTTTTAAATATACAAGAATGTGTTTGTAATTTAATTTCTTTTCAATTAGTAACGAAATAAAAGTTGATCTTTTTCTCTTTCATATTTTTGACTCTTGGTAAAACTTTCTGTATACATGTAAAATCCATGGTAATATAAGGATTCAACTTAAGAAATATAAATGTTTGTAAGTTTATTTTTAAGAGTGTCATTATGCCATTTTGAGATAGGACCAATAGCTTTTAAATGAATAAAGGGCCATCCCGCTTAATATCATTGCTCAATGTAGAATGACGTTTATAAATGAAAAGAATCTGCTGCGTAGTATGAAGCATCTTTCGATTACTTAAAAGTATCAAGTTTTTAGAAAGTAGAGCTTACGATTTTTACGTTTATTAGCTTATGCGTTTTTTTTTTTTTTTCTTTTTCTGCCGCGCCAAGCAAAAGCTTTGATTGCGCCTGCGTGAACAACACTCTAGAGCGTGGCACTAAAATTCAACTAGCCTTAAGTAACTTTCTATTACACGGGATCCAAATACGATACGATTAACGATTTCATACAGTTCCTCTTTATCATTATTAATAGACGAATAATATCGTTTCACTAAGAAATACTAGTTAACAACGTTGTTGCAGTCTAAGATTTTCATAATAGATGGACATCACACTTTCTTTCAAATGAATACACCGATTTTATTCACATCGTACGTGTGTGATACTATGTGTACAAGAAATGATTTATTCGGCACACGTTTGTTCGAAAGAAAATGTGATATGTTTGTTGCGAGCGTATTTTTGTAATTGCAAGCATCTCTCGTGTCGCGCTTAGCAAGCACTCGCGGTGTGTGCAGTGTAATCTGTAACGATATGTTAGAAATGTTTCGAGTTGTCTTCGAACTTTGGGAACGTAACGACAAGACAAAAACTATGCAATAATTATTTACATAGGGGTACATATAGTGGTTCATTGACGAAGAGTTCTTTTCCATCATATGATTTCCATCATATCATTTTTCCTTTATATAGGTGTCTGTATTTCTCGTGACGTTTTGATTGATTCTTTGATTAGCAAATTCGATTTCTGTTCCTTCGCTTTCGTTACTGCGTTTGAAACGATCCCATATGAAATTTTTTAAAAACACTCCGACTTTTCAATACAATAACTACGTAGGCGTGGTAAATTTTAAAGATTATCCTGCTACTAAGTCGAAATATTCATTTATAGAATTTCTTTTTATTAACATATTTATTTGTTTCTTTGAAACGGTTATCACGATGAATCACATTGTAACACTTTCTTGGAGAGGAATTTCTTCAAGAAATATTTCATTTAATTACACACAGCGGACAATCGTCGGATTGTCAAGAAGCAGTTACACTCTGTCAACGAATTTGTCAACTTTTTTAATGGATGTAGGATTCGAAACCGTGCACTTTGATCGTCTCGTTGAAATCTTTACATGCTAGAAACTCCGAATAACGGGACCTTCAGATTTTGATTTTTTTTTTTAACAATTTATTTATTCAAAGGCTTTTTCTAACCGTCGACGAACTTGTAAAAGCGTTATTCTACGTAGGAGATTGTTACGTAGCAACGAGAATCTCTTATTACAATTAAATCTCAACAAAATTGTATTTTTCATCACGTTAAACTTTAAATACTTTCTCTCTCTCTCTCTCTCTCTCTCTGCGATATTTATACAAGACGTATAAATATATAAAGTTTTTACGATAATACGTAACTATATAGAATTTCTTGTGGTTTCAAATCCTCTGAAGGATAGACAGACTTTCGTCCTCAAGGTTCAGAGACGAGGCGAACGTTTACAAAAATATTATCACGTTTTTACAGTCGCGAGTACGAGTAATTGTTCGTACCGTTCAAAACACGGTGTTTACAGTTTTTAAAGGATCACGTGAATAATAAGGAGTATACTATACACGTACTCGTACGAATAAAATATCTACATGGCAATCCGTACTCCTTCGTATTTATTCCTTCTCTCATCTCCCGTCATCTTTCTAACTCTCTCAAAGCAGTCTTTTTACTTGAAACGAACTCTAAGGATGTCTGTTTCGAAGGATAAATTGCGCTGCATTGTTATCATCGAGCAACGTGCCACTGCGAATACACACAATTGCATTCCATTCGACAATCACGCGCTAGTCGCATCAAAGTCGAGCCGTTCCGCTCGAGGTAAAGTATAGTCGCATCTTAAGGCTCCGATTTTCGCAGATTAATTATATACTTACAATTTTACTCACAGCGAAATTTATGTATTGCACTCGATCTCCGACACGTCCATANTATATATATATATATATATATATATATATATATATATATATATATATATATATATATATATATATGCGAACTGTCTTTTAATTTAAGAGGAATCGACCGACGTTTCGTTCGCAAATTGGATGATTTGACTTTCGAAAATTGGAAAGAACGACGTTGCGACGAATGTGGAGATAGCCTTCTTGCCCCTCGATTTCTTAAAAGCCAAGTTTCCATTCACAGTCTGATTACTGTTACGTTACGTTCTCCCGTTTGCTTCGTCTCATCACCGTGATGCCAATGGAACCCCTTATCTTGCGCAAAAGATCGATTATGTCGGCTGTTGTCATGTGCTTCACGCTTTCGTCATTTACCTGTAACAGAGCAGGAATAATGAATAATGAACAATAAACGTATAAATACGCTTTGTGTAATGTACGCAACAGCCAGTGGAGCATTTAGTATTGGCCAATACGTGTAATTATGTGTGTTTTAAATTAAGAGACTGTCACTTCACGATTGCTCGATCAAGTCACGATCGGAAATTATGTAATTTACTTCGATCATTTGAATTGAATGAAGATACAAGACAGCGTGACAAATGAGATTTAGATCCCCTCCGATTGTTATTCTATTCAATTCTTCGTTCAGTCGAAGGAAGAAGGCATCGAGATAGGAAACGAAAACGTTAATTAGCGGCAAACATTACCATCATAAGCACATCTCCTTGCTTCAGTCTCCCGTCTTTAGCTGCAACGCTGTCAGGATGCACCACTGATATAACTGTGCGATTTCCTTCCGGCTGCAAGCTGAATCCCAATCGACTATTCCAACCACGTGTCAGCTCTACCATGAACACCTTCGAGAACAATAATTAACGTTGCGATGGAAATATAAGTTTCTCACTCGCTTGCAACGCGATGGGGAATTTAAATGTACAAACGAAAGTTCGAGCAGACTCGGAGTCGCAGCAACGACGAGGATGTTTTAAAGAAATTTTTGACATAAGTATAAAATTTTGAGACTACTAATTAAAAAATTCGATAGCGAACTTTACTCAAACTAAATTCTATAATATTACGAATCTATATTTATAAGTATTTTTATATTAAAGTTTATATATAATAGTATATTAAATCAACTAAAACAGTAAAAGTAAAAACGGAAAAACTCATATATAATTTTTACAAGTATTTTTATATTAAAGTTTGTATATAATATAATTATTTATTTTATATTTATTTTATATATAATATAATTATTTTATTTTATTAAAATAATTTATTTTATTTATAAGTATTTTTACATTAAAGTTTATATATAATAGTATATTAAATCAACTAAAACAGTAAAAATAAAAATGAAAAAACTCAAAAATATATAATTTTTTTTTTTTCCAATTATCGAACAAATGAATTTGGTATTAATTTTTCCCTTCCTTACAACTTCTTCGCTCAGTGATAATAATGTATAATTTACTACCAAGTAAGTAGATTTAGTGTTAATTAGGAACGAAAGACACTACCTCAGTTCCTTGTTCAAGATCTTTGGTGGGGGCAGCTGAATCTGTGGTGTCTTTCCCGGGCCTCTCTTCGTTCTCGGTTTTATCTATTCCATCATCTGGAGCGAACATCACGCCTTTCCACTTCAGCAAACCCTTGCTGCCGCCGGGATCTTCCGCTCCTAAGATTTTCCCTGTACTCCACATAAAATCAAATCACAAACGTGTGACATAGAGTTTGCATTGCAGAGGATGCGTTTCGATTTTAAAATTTATTTCTCAATCTGTGTGCGAGTTACTGTTTAATTTGAAATTAAAAATCGCTTTCTTTTTACAAAAAAAAAAGAAATAAAATAAAAGGCACTGTACCTTGCAATAAAAAAACAAGCAAAGATATTTTCACGAAAATTAAATACAACGTGATTGTTATTGATGCGACAGACTTAATGTACGTTCCTTGCAAATTAGATTGTCTGTGTAGAGAAGAAAAAGAAAGAAAGATGATGGCTGTAACGAATGATTTGACAGATTTTTCTCGATATGGAACAGAAATATTGGGCGTTTAGTGAACGAGCTGGCCGCGAGCGAGCAACTGAACTGTGAGTGTTGTGCTTGAAATCAAGGTTGACTCGATGTAGTTGTAACAAGATATTGCGCTACTGAAAGATAAGATAATAAAGTGTAACACGTTCAGAATTGATATTTCTTTTGTCTCGTAGTCGTGGTGTGAACATTTGTGTCCGATCGAATTATCAAGGATTACTCTGTATATCCAAATAAAATTGATCGACGTAACATAAATTTTCCGTCTCTAAAACTTGGAACCAGTTCCTTCCAATTACTCACAGCAAAAACGATCGAAGCGTCTTCCAACGCAATTGTTCGTTTATATTTCATTTCCATTTCTTTGTCTCCGAGAAAGGGAGAAACAAGACGTATATTCTACAAAAGAACCTGTCTTTCATCAATTCGGTTTGATTAAATTAATTGGAAGTTGAAGTACTTTTAAATCAAGTCAACTCGATTTGAATCAGTGGTGTAGTCAAATCGACTAATTCTCCTAATTTAACAAGAACCTTCGACAAGTTTCTCTCGACCAACCAAATTGCAGCGATTTTACGCTTCAAACGAAAGAAAAATGAATTTGAAGCTAATATCAAAGTACTGCTGTTTCAACGAACAAAAGTGAAGTTTCAACGCAGACGTAAGTTCAGGTAGAAAGAAAACAAGTGTATCGACGTTTTGTTTTCACTTATTCTATTAATCGGTAGTTGACAATAATTTCTTAACAACTCGATAAACACACCAGTGAAACAATGATTTAATCTCCTCTAAAAAAAAAAAAAACTTCACTTTTGCTCATTGTCAGTCAAGCTGTGCTACTGAAGTCGGAACAACTGGAGGTGATACATCGTCCTTTCCAAACAAAAATGCATTTCATTGGAATTTAACAGTTTGCGCAAATTTAAATTAAATTTCTGCGCAGCTAAAAAGAAACAGAAATCTAAAGATTTCTAAATATCGTAATGAAACTACAAATTCTATACATGTGCGATATTTAAATTTCCCGCGATTTACAGAAATCTCTGGGATACAATTGAGATGCAATTTGCATGAAAAAAAATTGAACTTCCGCCTCCAGCTGTCCCTGCCTGGTAACAATTGAAAATGAAACATCTTCGGAACCTGGTATGTCCTGATCGCTCGAGTGCGTGGCCTTGTTTTTCGCGCCGCTGTCGATGCCGGCCCCGCAGGCTGGATTTGCGCTCTGATACGCGGGATTCTTGTAGCTGAAGGCGGCGGTGCTGGTGCTGCTGGTGGAGGAGAGCAACGGTGGCATGGAGGCCGGCTCCGAGGGCAGATCGTTGTCGTGGCTGTCGCTGGACAAGGCGCTTGGCTCGATCCTCTCGTAATCGGCTTCGGTCCCCGTGCTGTGGAGCTCGTCCTCCACGATGATCGCGTCCTTGCCGCCGGGGAACTCGAGGTCGGAGTCGAGGTTGCAGAACTGGAAACGGGGCTTCCCCTGGGGCGCGGACAGGTCGAGGAAACTTGGCCGTGGCGCCGGTGTCCTCGAGGAATCGCTAGAGTCGCAGACGTCGTACAACGGCGGCGGATCGATTATGTCAGTCGCAGGTGTGTTTGGCTGGGAATTCGTTATCTGGGTCCTGATCGAGCACTGGTCGGAATCGGATGTCTCCGCCTGGCTGGCCGTCGACGTCGTGTACACGCTCGGATGCTTCTCCAGAGTTTCTGCAACGATGGACATATCATCATCTCCCTTAGACCAGTGCTTTCTTTCTTTTTTCTTTCCTTCAGTTATTGGATGGAGCTTCAATCCGATGGATCGAGCTCCTCTTTTCTTTTTTTTTTTTTTGTTTTTTTT
>NIPQ01092111.1:0-12472 GCA_002806875.1 Lepidotrigona ventralis hoosana | reverse complement strand
AATACAAGGGTATAATAAATATCATATATGTATACATATATACACATACATACGTGTACATGTAATGCACTACGTGTAGGAGTATTATGAATAAATGAATAAATATGTATATATATATATATATATACATGCGTATGTATTTATTTGTTTATTTATATGAGAACTATCATATATAGATACGTACACACAAGTGCGCGCGCGTACACGCATACACGCAACGGCACGCACGCACCCACGCCGCAAAAAACACCATTAAAAGGAAAAGAAAACTCAGATTACAACCAATATAATAATACTAATATTGTAATAATGCGTAGTATTATGTTATAATTAGTACTGTATTAAATAATAAAGGTTGTCCTACATGTGAACGTACAGATTATTTATATTAATGTCGCTTCCGCCTTACAATTCAGTTAAAATATCCGTGTTACAGCCTCTCTTAATTTTCTTCTTTCTCGTTTTGCGTTGCCTGCCTGTCCTTTTCTTCTCTGTAACTTCCTCCAAAGAAGTTCACACGGCCCTGGTTAATGTCAATTCGCGCACACGCAAACAGTGCGTACGCATTTCTTCAATTTTCAATCACTTTCTCATCTGCTCTTCTCATTTTCTACTTTTTCACTTTTCCGTAGAAAACCTGAAGATAACAAGAAAAACAAATCGCTCGCGCGACAGTTCATACTTATTTCGATTTATGGAATAAAATATCAACAAGCAAATCTTCATACATGCGTTTTACGGAGCGAATGGACTGGATACAAGAGGAAAGCCGAGGCTTTGATTTTGACGACGCAATCGCAAAAATTTACAAATTCCGTCCTTTTAATTTGTTTTCTTTGCAAATGAAAATTTAATCAATTTGTGGACATTGAAATGCTAGCGCCGCGTAGCGGTGAAACTGTGAAACTAAAATACGTTGCCTTCCTTGTCGCGCAATATGTCTCTCCTTGTCTGGCGCGTGCAGCTGTATCTGTCTTTGTCACACGATATATCTCTCTTTGTCTGGCGCGCGCATGTATCTCTGTCCTTGTCGCATACTATTATCCTCCTTGTCTATAAACAAGTGGTGTGCTGCCATCTATCGGATTTTTTCAATTTGCCATTTTAGTTCCAACGAAAAGTAAGCTGGCTCAGATGGCAGCACCAACTAGATAAGGAACGCAATACTGTCTGACAAGGACAAAGATAGCGGTTAGTTCCACCGTTTCACCGCTACGCGGCGCTAGCATTTCAGTGTCCGTAAATCGAACAAATTTTCAATTGCCAAATAAACTAATTTTAGGGATTAATTTATGAATTTTTGCGAGCGCATCTTCTTAATTAGACTCTCAGCTCCCTTCTCGTGTCCCATTTGACCCGTAAAATCTCCAAATAAGTATTTTCTAAATTTAGTACCAATAGTTCTAGCCAACGCTAGATGGCGCTGCCATGTCCAAAAAAACAAAAAAAAAAGGAGCACATATTAATTGCAAATAATTAATTAATTACGTAGAAAATGATTATGATATTATACAAAAGAGGATTCTGAGAGTTTATATTTGAACTTAATCCTCGAGCAGTCCAGAAACTTCGCCTACAACGTGATGAATTTTATTTCCAATTTCCATCCAACAAATTGAATCACTCTCGCTTCGATGACATTTAAATTTCCGCAAATTGCGTTATGCTTGACAGTCTGCGAAAAATATCAATGCGTCTCCGCGAATCGTGGGCGATCTACGATTGTTATTTATTATTATTATTATGTCATTTTGAGAAATATCTTTATGAAAAAAGTCGCGAGATAAACAGAGACGGAGATTGAAGCTAAATATATGCATGTACGTAACTTAATTCTTGCGTCACAAGTAACAAGTATAACGAGTTATAAAACTAATCGGACTACTAGGATAGCATTTGCTTTAACTTTTAGAAATTAATTTCGACGCTAACATGGTGAAAGATCACTCGGAAAATGTAAGCCACGATGATGCATCGTACGGAATGGAATGCATTAAATGGAATTTAATTCGTTTATTTCGTTTAAAATATATTTTACAATTATATTATAGCTATCAGAGGGACGAAGGAATTAACAGTGCCAGTAACGCTTTGTACGGAATGTTTTGATTGGCAGTGGACAATAGGTTATCCGTGAATCAGATCCGACGAAGATGGTCGAGAAAAATGAGATTTTCCTCGTGCTCGGATTGTTTTTAATCCTATTTTCCAAGCAGTCTTCCTCGGAATGTAAACAATTAACGCCTTGCTCGTGCATGTTCTCGAATTGGCAAGGATACAGTTTGATGCCACTGGTTAACTCAATGTTGGTAGATCGAGCATCCTAACCTTTTCATGTATTGCGTGTTACTTATCAATTAATGACAAACGTTTTTTTTTAGGCCTTTAAACGACACAAAATTGAACGACAAAGCGAATTACACTTTTTTCTTCCATCCTTGCACGAATATGCCACTGTCGAACAATAAATCGAGCAATTGTTACACAGGAGATGGTGTATCTGTAAGAGAATGTTCCATTAGTGTTGCACAATTTTCTCTTTCTCTTGAATCTCACCATAGTTTAGCATACGTGCAAAATATTTGGATATTTATGTACAAAATTTGCATATTATGTGTTACATGAAATGTTTTGAAATTTTTTCCATTAGTGTTGCACAATTTTCTCTTTCTCTTGAATCTCACCATAGTTTAGCATACGTGCAAAATATTTGGATATTTATGTACAAAATTTGCATATTATGTGTTACATGAAATGTTTTGAAATTTTCATTGGCATTATAAAGAGATGCGACTATTTAGAATCTAAGGAGCAAAATGTACTTGAATAGTCAGTTATTCATAATATTATTGAGCCGCCGTAATATTACTTAATATTAATAATATTTAATGAGATTATGCTCTGATTATGCTATGTTTTAGACTATTATTTGTGCTATACACTGATTTTTTATTTAACTTTTGCAATAAACATCTTGTGAGTGCTGCTCGCATTGATTTTCAAATTGATTTCAAAGCAGTATAATCAAAGCAGTGTCATTTCATTACCGACAAAGTGTCTGAAAGTATGAAACATGTAATGCATTTATAAAAATTCTGTGCACTAAGTGTTCAAACATGTGCGTACGCCATTGTACATGTATTGTCCACATTTCAGTTATGTGCCATGAAGGACAACAATATTTTTTTCTGGGGTAAGGCAGAGGAAACAGAGATAAGTTTAGAGATGGACAATTCAAGACCACCTGTTTTTACGTTTCATCATAACAATATCACGATAATTATAGCCCTATCCTGTTGTAGTTTATGTGAAACACGTTTGTACGTGGAGGCTATCAAATCCGAATCTGAATATGTAAGTTTTCACTTTAACATTCCAACAAAAAGTAAAGATGGACGTATATTTCTCTCTGTATTGAATTCTCATTTTTTACTTCAGCATCTACTATTGTCATCTCTTTACGCTTGTAAAGTGATGATGCATACCAATAGCCTTTCCGTCGGTTCTACGTTGCTGATTTACTTCTCTGTCGCGTTTGGGGTCTATTTCATCGGTGGTGCGCTGACATTGAAGTTACTCAGAGGAGCAACAGGTTGGGAGATGATGCCTAATCACGAATTTTGGCGAAGCCTTCCCTCGCTCGTTAAGGTGAGAACAATTCGTATTTTCCTATTGCTTCCTATCCTCGCCACTGATTTAATTTCACTCTCGCAGGATGGAGTCATTTTTACATTCAACTGTTGCCGCCTAGATAGCTACGAAAGAATATAACTTTACGTTTTCTATGATCGACGTGAGATGTAAGTTCGATAGATTACTCCAACAAGTCTTTAATCGATTTAGTCAACGGGCGCGCATAAACAATTTTGTACCGTGTAAAGTCAATGACTCAGGCATGTACATTTCTCGTATCATTTTACGTACGCGTGTGTGCGTTTGTGAAAAAATTTTATGCGCAAAAGTCGTTGGAATATCACGTACAAAAAATGCTGATAATTTTGTGATAAGTGTAATATTTTATTAATGAGTACTAACAATATAAAAATATGAATACTTGTACGTATACATGTAAACGTAACAACATATACACGTGCACGCAGGCACACTCATACCTACGTACAAATATGTATATATATATATATATATATATACATATCTTTTTGTATATTTTTAGTTTTCAATACATGTATACGTATATAAGATTTATAAAGATGTTTAAGATTTATAACGAAAACACAATCCAGTCTATTCTTTCTTCCGATATTTTTTATTCGAGCAATAAATAACAGAGTGGATGGACGTATTATCGATATATCTACGTGAATATATATCGGCAATATACGTCCCATGGAACCCACATTCTATTCCTTCTTTCGACATTTTCCATTCGAAGGATGTCGTGTTACCGATACATTGACGTTAATATTATGTCGAATAGAACGAGACCGACGTGCGTGAAATGAAGTCATACCAGGTTGCGAAATACTGCGATACTTTCTTGTATTTATTGAACGACATGAATTTCAGAAGGACTCGATGCCGTTAACACGCACGGAAACTTCTTGATCGGTTTGTATCACCGTCCAGCTCCCGTTGACACTCAAGTTGCAAATGTTGATGCCTTTGGTAGAGAATGCGCTGACGATTTGCGCTAGATGTTGGACCTTGTTCGTTCGATAGAAGGAGACGTGGTTCCTCAGAGCAATTCCATTGGCGAAGCGCGCATCATCAAGCGAGAGTAACAGCGGCTCGTTGTCACGGACAGTTCCTGAAATGTTGCTTCTTGTCACTATCTTGCACATTTTCAGTATTCACTCACGAAAGAAGTATCTACGTCATCTTTTGTTACGAGTCTTACCTTTGATCGAATGATCTTTGGCCTGGACAACGATCGCTTCGACATCCGCTGATTCCTCGTGGCTCTCCTTCACCTCGATGCCGGTCTCTTGAGCCAGTACAGGTGCATTTATCAGGTTCAAACCGTTCTTTGTTTGGCCAGATAAAATCCCGAGGAGAACGGCCGTGTGAACAAACGATTTTTCTCGCATGCTGGCACCGCCCACTATTTCACTGTGTACAGTTACGTTCAGATTCCCTTTTAAGAATCGACCGACCAGTTGGCCCAGCTTCTTCGACAATTCGATCCACGATGCGTTTTCAGCCGATGCGATCGCTGCGTGTAACATGGGCGCGTTTACGATCCCAGTAACCGCGTATTTCGTCGATTTGCCGGATAACGCTAGAAATTGTTGGGCTATCTCTTCGGCCACCCGCTGCTGAGCTTCCTCGGTACTTGCCCCTGTGAGACAAACAATGTTACAAGATAAGGCAAAATATCGATATCAATCATGCATACATATATATATATTAATTCGCGACGTAAATTCATACATATCACAGCGCATTTTAATATTTCGGTTGCAACAGAACTGTAGATGGAGTCAATTCGAGTCTTTGTTTTATTACCTAAATGAGGAGTAGCAATGACTTTGGGATGTGCGATCAACTGCAGAGTAACTGGGTTCTTCGGTGGCTCTTCGACGAACACGTCCAAAGCTGCGCCAGCGCAATCGCCCGACTTCAACGCATTCAACAATGCCTCTTCGTCCACGATACCGCCGCGAGCTACGTTTACGATGTACACTCCCTTCTTGCATTTCGCCAGCGTCGTAGCGTTGATCAGATCTGCACCAAAGAGTATCTATATCTGTAAGTTTCTTCTAAAGTAAGGTTGGTCGTTGGTGTTGGGAAATAAATAATGTAACAAAGTATTTTGTTACGAGTAGACAGTACTACTACTAATAATAATAACAACAACAGTAGTGCAAGTACTTTTCGTCTGAGGAATAAGCGGCGTGTGCACGGTGATGTAATCGGCTGTTGGCCATATCTCATCCAAAGAGAGTTTCTCCACGCCAATCTCATCGGCGACCTGTTGCGTGAGCAACGGGTCGAACGCGATCACTCGCATTGCAAACGCTTGCATCCTTCGAGCCACTTCGCGACCGATGCGTCCCATACCGACTACCGCCAGTGTCTTGCCCGATAACTCGAAACCGGCGTACAGTTTCCTGTCCCATCGTCCTTCCTTCAGCGACTGAACTGCCTGAGGAACGTTTCGCGCCAGATTGCAGATCAACGTGCACGTCAGCTCGCAAGCACTGATGCTGTTCGCACCGGGAGCACTGAACAGAAGTTACCGAGGCAGAAGAGAATTAGTAGAGAGAGAGGGTAAAAGAAAAAAGGAGAAAGTAGACATACTTCAGCACGATGACTCCCTTCTTTGTGGCAGCCTGAAGATCGATGTTGTCGACGCCAGTACCTGCTCGGCCGACGACACGCAGCTTTGGGCATCGAGCAAACACGTCGCTGTTCACCTTCGTCTCCGATCGCACGATCAGCCCTTCGTGATTCTGTTTCATATATATATATATATATATATACACACACACATGTACGTATAATTACACGAATAACACTTACAGTAGTTTGCAGAATTATTTATCGTGGCTCGTCGAAATTATCGAAATATTTCTCATATCTCAGCGATTTCTGTTCGTGTTGCGAGTAACTTCTCCGCGCCAAAGTCTGAGATTACAGTTTTATATAAAAAAAAAGAAAAATGCTCTCGGATTTGATCGAGTATCTCTGACGATTTGACGAGGCATGATTTACATATATATATATATTACATATATATATATATATTATATATATATATATTGAATATCTTTTCTTTTTTCTTTTCGCGCTTATTCCGAATTTACGCGCGCGTAACTGCAGACTCGTTGGAGGGAGGGATCGGTTGAGTCGAGACAGACAAGTACAACGACCCGTCTAGCCAAACCGGTATTCGCATTTGGCGACTAAACTGGATCTAGCCGGTTGTATCGGCGATTGAATGCAAGCGGCAATTACGCGAGATGAGAAGAAGGGAAGGAAAGAGGGACAAAGTGAAAGCAAGAAATACTTCGTTACAATATCGACAACTCTTGGCTTGCATTAAATCGCGTGGAAGGAAATCAGTCGTAGAAGAGAAACTTTTGTTTTGAGAATCTCCTCGCGTGTACCTGGAGCTCTTTTATCAGTTCTTCCTTCGACAGCTTGTATTTGATGGTGACAGGAATGCCGTTGCGAGCAAGCAGCTCTCCGCAACACACGTCCACAGGATCGCTTATGAGTACGCTTCCGAGTGTGATTGNTATATACAAACTTACTATAAATATATATATATATAATGATATTAATGACAATATATATATATATATATAATGATATTAATGACAATATATATATATATAATGATATTAATGACAATATATATATATATATATATATATATATATACACACACACGTTTAATGGATATAGTGCAGCGTCGCGTCAGTTGACACATACCTCGTAGAAATGCTTTCTAATATGCTCGAATATGGCGTGACGATTCGTGGAGCTTTCGACCCGAAGCTTCCAACACTCCAACCGCAAACTGTCTGCTCGTTGGTGATTTACCTTCTTATATGGGTGTCCCCACTCGTTGGAAACTCGCGCGTCTAGCCGTCGCTCGTCTTATTGTTCCGCGCCGAAAGTATATCTAGCGATATACCAGAATTTCTTCTCCTTTTGTTTTTCATTCTCTCGAGGCCTCGTCGAAAACTTCCCGTCCGTTTCGGACGCGACGCTCTTCCAACAGAAGTAGAATTCTGCAAAAAATGAAGAGAAATGAATCTCGGATGAATCGCTCTTTGGAATATTTGACGGAACAGGTTTCTGTACTCACACACGTGTAAACACTCGCAATCTGGCAGTCGCAGTAATCAGTGGCAAAACAAGTGGCGGTGAAAAAGAAAATTGTTTGCTTGATTTATCTTTTGAAAATGTCATTCTGCGTTTGAGCAATCGTAGGAATGTGAAAAGTAGGAAGAGAAAAAGAGAACACGTTCGCGTATTTTGCATGCCGCAAAATATGTGTATCTTCCATTCCGGGGTCATCTAATGTTACATGATGCAACTTCTGCTGGGGGTCTGATTTAGCAATAACAGTAATTATCGCCAACTCTTGCTTGCTCTTTTTTTTCTCTGATACGTTTGTTTGACAAATAAAACCGAGTACAGTGCGGGTATCGGACATCCACGCGGCGCGATATTTTTGAAGAAGATTATTAAGCTACTACAATAGCTCTATTATAAGAAGAATTAATTGTTATTATTTTCAATATTGGTATTGCTTGCTTGGTATAAATTCCCTGTAGAGCCAGAAAAATTTGCAGTCTAATCGTGGAACGAATTTCAAGATGGCAACAAATTCACCGACAGAAAAAGAGCGATTAAAGTAAAAGAATTCCTAATCAATTTCTCTCAGCGATGCCACGATCGTCGATAGAAGATGCAGAGAAAGATGCAAGCGAGTACGTATCTTTATTGACAAAAAAATAAAAATTGATAAAAAAATAAAAACAAAAAAAAGGCGTTCAAGCTGTACGGGGAAATCGATGAACCGGAATTAACCGGTTACTTGGCTGCGAACTCGGGACCTCCGGGACGAGATAAGTCGGTAGGAAAGAAAAAAAAATGCAGATAACGCTCACATGATTCGACAGAAAGAGGAAAGAACGGAACAACGGAAAATAGATTAACGTTGGCTGAAAGGAATGATGAATCGATCAAAAGTGTTCGGATATATCCATACAAAAGTTCTCAATTTCTGATGTTCCGATAATGTCATTACTTTACTCGCACGAAATCCTAGCGATCGATACTTCAAACGAGACGTGAAAAATTAATTGTTTCCCTTAGAAAGGGAACTATTCAACTCACTATTCAACTCACGATAGAATTGCATAGGTTTAGAACACTATTCAACTCACGATAGAATTGCATAGGTTTCTTTCGATGAACATTATTCTCCCTCTCTGTTCTATTCTTTGTCTCATTTCCTTTCTTTCCTGCTCTCATAAAAGTCTGTTTCGCTGCTAAGATCACTTGGTCCGGTGCCAAATGCCAAGTTTGATTAATGCAAATTCCTTGTAACTCGACGACCGCGAATCTGCTCTTCTGTTGGTTCATCCATTTCGAAAATTATCGATCGACTCTGTAATGATATTACATTTTGTACAACAATTTATCTTCTATTTATTTTCTAGCTAACAATATTAGTAAATCGATACTGGCTTTCTTTTTGGTAATTTACAATTTGTAAAATACTTCACTAATACGTTCAATTATGCAAGATGGCCCTGGTAATTAATTTTCTATCTGTTTTACGAGCAGCGTGATCTTTTATCGATGCAATTTCCTCTGGGAGAATAATATAAAAATCATGAGATCTGCTATTTGTATTTATGTATTCCTTTGTAATTTATACCACAAGTATACATATACATATATATACAATGATTTTATATGAGATCATATCACGTCATGCTTCGTGTTAATAGAGATCCGAACGGGGACGAGATCTCTCTTGTCTTTATACTAACAAGACAAGAGAGATCTTTTGACACAGAGACGTTCGTTTCAGTTGCATCGACGTTCACTTCAAAATTAAAGTTGTTATGGATGAAATGGCCAAACATTATTAATACAACAGAGTTATCCGAACGTCGGCTAATAGAACAATTCGTTATTGGAATTACTGCAACACAGTGTTTAAAAATTAATTTGATCATTAAGCCCTGAATGAACGGATGAAAGTTCCATCAGTAAATAGTTATTGACTAGTTTTCTCGTAAATAGTTTGCTCTGTACTCGGCGGTAGTGCGACAGAGCTGTCTCGATCGGAATGAAACGAGAGTAGATTCTGTCGGAAATGGTTCGCGTTCCCTCCGCTGTTTTCCTGTCGCGTCGCTGTCTCTGCATTAGCCGTGCGTCCCATGACTAAAACACTGCTTCGGTTTCTCGTTTTTCTGCAGCTGAGCAGCTCCCTCATACCTTTCTGAAAGTTACGCGAAAGGAAAGCGTAGAGGAAAGGGTTTAGACAGGAGTTTGCGTAGGAAATTAGAAAAGTGAACAAGGTGAGAACAGTGGTGAAATTCGATGATCGATCATAACTGGAGCTCCAATGACGCCAGGCGATTCGTGCTTGTTGCGGCAGATTGCACACGGCAAACATCATCACTACTGCGATCAGCATTCTAGAAAATTTCGTCTCCCCTATTCATCCGCCAATCTCTACTTATATTCGTGGAAATATTTGCAATCTGGCGGTAAAATATGACACGCTTACCTTATTACACCGCGTCTGGCGCGAAGCACGTTCCTACTGGAATTGTGGACACGATGAATGCTATTATTTTTGCTTTTAGTCGCCAAGCCTGATCGGTCGAGGGTGGTGCCGCTTCTTCGTAATCCGACGGCAATTCTCGAATAGAGGCAAGACATGAGCAGTAACGGAAGTAAGTAAAGAAAGACGAGGTTCACGGCGTCCAGCAAAGTTTTGTTGTGCTTCTGCATATTGGCTATGCAAATGACGTCCACGTCGCCGGTGATTAAACGATTCTCCATGGTCTCGACGTAGAAGAATCTCGGGAGAGCATAGATCGCGGCAACGATCCAAACTATCCCTATTACCAGTTGTAATCGGCTTCTCGTCAGCACGGATCTGCACTTGATCGGATAAACGATAGCCAAGTATCGTTCGATGCAAACCACCATAAGAATTAAAACGCTGGCTGTGTAGGAAAGCGCGTGAACGAACATGTACACTTTGCAAAGGGTATCGCCAAGTGGCCAGCTGTTCATCAAGTAATTCGTCAACGTTTGATACACGCAAAATATACCGACGCAGAAGTCGGCGACTGCCAAGTTTGCCAAAAAGAAGTTGGTGATGCTGCGCAGTCGTCGTGAAAATGTTACCACAAAGATCACCATTAAGTTGCCTGAAAGTAAAGTTCAAGAAGGATACGGCCCTCAACTTGCCATTCTTCTCGATACGACACAGTTTCTTTCTTCGAAATCTGTTCACTCGTCGCGATTCAGAAACATTAAATTACATTTCTTTCTTCAAATATAAGCATATTTTCGGTATAAATATCTACACTATTATAAATGAATTCGAATACTTTCACTCAAGAACAGGTATTTATTTACTTTACACGATATTAGTCTTTTTTCGCCTTCTCGTCGATGATCGATCGAGTGAACTTCAAAGCGTGTGACATGGATCCAGGCGAAATTACCTTGGTGATTTCAGTGACAATTTGATCGATCTAGATCGAGATGATCACTTACCGAGAAAACAGGAAACGAAGACGACGGTGTACAGTGTAATAAAAATTATTCTGATATCGGCCCTGTCAAGAATGTACTCCTCGTTCGCAGATGTATCGTGCAAGAAACTGTCGTTCTCCATCAAGCCTTTTCTAGCATGAATTTCATGAATTACGGCGTCACGGTTGTCAATCATTCTGCAACAAGATTACGAGAAATAGAATATTATTACGACAGATTTGCTACGAATGCAAATGTACAAAATTTTCGTGAACAGAATTACTAATTAAAAAATTGGAAGAATTTAATTTTGACGAGGCGACGAGGGCCTATAATTATAATAGTAAATTCCAAACGGATTAATTCTACATTTCAACAAATTTAAACCTAATGATTTTTTATTATATCTCTGATCCATTAATGATTTGTTAATTGCCAAGCTCCATACAAACAAGTTTATCAGCCGTCCTGATAATTACAAATTAAAATTAGATAAATCTAGTTTCACTCCTAAACAAATTTCATCGTTCGAGACGTATATTCATGAAACTCGATCCTTTTTTACATAGTCCACGAAATCCCTTCTTCACCCGGTTGCTTCTAATTAACGAGGAAAAATGGAAAATGGTAAACGGATCAATACGAAGATTCCAGGTTTTGTGAGAAGAAAATGTAAAAAGATTCATTTAATGAAAATTACT
This sequence comes from Lepidotrigona ventralis hoosana, assembly GCA_002806875.1. Lineage (NCBI taxonomy): Eukaryota > Metazoa > Arthropoda > Insecta > Hymenoptera > Apidae > Lepidotrigona > Lepidotrigona ventralis. Next base: position 566 of record NIPQ01092111.1, on the reverse strand, counting down.
TGATTTATAGATCACATTAACGTAGTCTATTAAATTTCATTTCCAAGAACATAATTTTACATCGTGCTGAGACAATTGTGAAAAGGAGTTAAACGTGCTAAAATTAATTACAAAGTTAGAATTGATTTCCATTGTTTTGCATATTATTATAAAATCAAGTTTTTCACAGTCACGACTGTGCAAGCAGTCGTACGTTGCACAGCTTTTCTGCCATTCTTCTTCATCGTTAGAAACATTATTCCGTGATTATTGTCTTTTGCATGATCTTTTGCATTCAATCATTTTCGCTTGAAAAACTTTGTGCATCGAATTGATTCTTTTATCAACTACAGCAAGTGTTCGAACGTCTGTTCAAGTACTTGATGAATATAATTATAAAAATATCACTCGCGTAGATAATATTTCGATAACTTTTCCGTGCTATCTCGCCACCATGGACCACATATCTAAGCTCGTGCTTAGTTTGTAATTGTTTAACAATCGATATCTTTTTGTATAATACACACTAATCTACTAAATCCGTCAGGTATTTCATTTCATTATGATTTCATATCGCTGAAATAATA
>NIPQ01092110.1:0-12418 GCA_002806875.1 Lepidotrigona ventralis hoosana | reverse complement strand
TATTTATATTAATATATATTTATATTATATATTATATTTATATTAATTTATATTAATATATTAATATATTATAAATATTATTTATATTATATTACTAATATACAATCACAGAAGTATACATTTGTTAAATTTTAAATATTTCAGATAGGAAAGTTAAATATTAATTAAATATACAATCACAGAAGTATAAGTTTGTTACATTTTAAATATTTCAGATAGGAAAGTTAAATATTAATTAAATATACAATCACAGAAGTATACATTTGTTACATTTTAAATATTTCAGATAGGAAAAATATAGAATGAACATTTCAAATAGGAAAAGAAGAATATTGAACAGTGGATTTTAATTTCTATTTAGTTCAATCATTTTCTAATGTTTCTTACATTTGTTTAAAAGGATGTATAAATAAATCAAAGACATAACTCTATGAAAATCCAATTATCATATGTATGATAAAATGAATAATATTTTTAATTATAATTATTAAAATAATAAAGACATATTTTCAATGCAGTTATAATTATCTAACAGATTTCATGACATTTTTCTTTCCAATAAGTGAATATAAGAAATACAGTCTTTTTTTTTGAATCTATATAATATTAAATAATAAATTAGTACCTATAACATGTTTCATATAATTGTCTTTCTTTTTAAATATTTTGAAATTTTCAGATGATAATTATATTTAGGCTTTCCTGACTTACTATAATGTTTATATGTATTTGATTTTTATAAAGCTAAATATTCAATACCTACCTGTCATAGTCTTTATATAGAGTCGAGTTATTTAATATAGGAATATTTTACATTTATCTAATTATTTAGACTAATTCAATTTATCTTCAAAGTATAATAAGTAGTATATGGAAATATATTATTATATAATGTGATGTTTAATAGATTCATTTAATGTGATTTATACAATTTTTTTCTAATATTTTTCAAACAATGTATAAATTAATGTAACAAAAAAAAAATCAATTTTATCAATATAGAGAATTGAAACTAAAAGAATGAAAAAAGAAAGTTCTTTTTTAATAAGTATCTTTTTTAATAAGTATCACAGTATGATCATTAAAAAAAGTAATAAATAATAAAATCATTTTAAAAATGATTTTAAATTATAAGTAGATTATGGATATTCGTGCATTTTTCATAGTTTCTTAAAAGTTGCTAAAATGTAAATATCATAGTATGATCATTAAAAAAAGTAATAAATAATAAAATCATTTTTAAAATGATTTTAAATTATAAGTAGATTATGGATATTCGTGCATTTTTCATAGTTTCTTAAAAGTTGCTAAAATGAATAGAAATTTGTATAAATTTTTACTAAAGGAATCACAAGGAATAACTAACTCTCTTTTGCACGTTTCATTTTTCCATTTTTTGAATTTCCTTCAATGCATTCCAAAAATGCATAAACATCCGTCGCATTGAAATAGGAATATCCGTTGAGAGAGAGAGAGAGAGAGAGAGAGAGAGAGAGAAAGAAAGAAAGAAAGTTTAGATCACGTAGTTTTCATTTTCTTTTGGACAGTCCTTTCTAAAGTTAGATTTCACGAGTATCTCCGATTAGAGTGCCGACTACCGAGGTCCAGGGAATAAATCTGTCGGAAATGCCATAAACTTGTCAGACCTTTGTCTACCGTCGTTGCTAATGGCAGGATCGCCTTCGTTTGGAGTCCGTTGCCTGTTAGAAACTAGCCGCCCCTCTGCAGAAACTACTGTGCATTAAAGTTTCTTGTACCATCGCGCGGGAGTCGCTCCAAATTTTCGAACGTCGTTAACTTTTTTCCCGCGTTTTCTGCCTCGCTAATGAGAGGTAGGACCAAAAGCTAATCAAAGAGAGAACACGGTACTAAATTTGGAAAGGTAGAGACCAAGCTTTAGAGATTTACGATTGTCGAGAAATGCCTTTTGCATGACCAGAGAAAATTCTTCTCTTACTTTTTTTAATATAAAAATTCGACATTAATATAAGAATTCGACAATCCTTTCTTCATTGTGCGTCAGTAAAACATGCAATCGGTTATTAATTATTTAGTAGTAACCAAGAGTTATTTTATCACTGATTATGAAACTTTCAATTTTAAATCTAAAGAAATTACAGTATATTAAAATTGCAATAATCGAAGGGAAAACAGAAATCAATATTTCTCCTCCCTGTGTTCCGTAATTCCTTCACAAGTGACGGGTTGCATAAGAGGAGAATAACTTTCCGCGTTAAGATTAATTATTCCACTTCGAAGCTTCAGGTTCCCAGAACCGCAGAATGATGCAGCCCCATGGTAATAAGAAATCCTATACACTGTTTAATGGCCACGAATGGGCACATTCGCGAACTCGAGCTTAAACAGTCGTGCTCTTTCAACGTTCTCGATGAGGGGACCGGCACCGTTGTTAATTGTTGCGAAACATTTCCCCCGTAGTGCATTAATCACCCTCGTGAGTGTCACGCTGTGCCGTCTCGCCTCTAAGAGTAAAATTGGAAAAAAAGTCAGCGGTCGGTGTTGCGCGTCAAAGGACCTGCTGTTACTCTCACGTTCCATTATTCTTCTATTACCTGTACGTGAATTACCTGTATGCACGGGCTGATCGATGTTCGATGTTCAGCTGGACACGTTATCGAGTAACTCGAACGACTTCCAAATGGATTTTAGCTCAAGGATCGTGTTAGGAATTATGGTGGATGTTCTATGCATGTGGTGGTAGATGTCGCGTGCTTTTAGATAAAAGAAGAAAGGTATACAATTTGTAATTGATGTTGTCGCCGTTTTTTTTTTTTTTTTTTTTACCGTACTGTTTTCTGATAATAATTAACAGTGAGTTTTTATACATTTATAGAAAATTCAAATTGCAGTGACGTTATTTAAATTATTATAAATTATATAATTATAAAGGATTATAAATCCAATGCTTACAATGGTTACAATATTCTGTCAATCTGGCATGTTTTGATAAAAGGTTTATATGTAAAAATTGGTATAACAGCAGGTTTTGAGAAAGGATGAAACAGTTGTTAATTGATTTTAATTGTATTGGCTGATTGTTATTTAGTTTGAAATATTTGCAATCGTGTCCATAGGGGTTTTCACAATATACAGTGACTCATGAAAGTATTGTATCATACTTGAAGCTATATGTATAACTACACTAGTGAGCTTTACACATTTTTAATTTTGTACATTTAAAGGAAGACGCAAATTTTATATGCTCTATATCATATATATTATTATCATATATTATTATATGTGATAATTATTATATATATATATATTATCATATATTATTATATTATATTATACTATACTGTACTGTATTAGACTGTATTATACTGTATTAGACTGTATTAGACTGTATTATACTGTATTATACTGTATTATACTGTGTTATACTGTATTATACTGTATTATACTGTATTATACTGTATTATATTGTATGAGACTGCATTATACTGTATTATACTGTATTATGCTGTGTTATACTGTATTATACTGTGTTATACTATATTAACCTGTATTCTACTGTATTATATTGTATTAGACTGCATTATACTGTATTATACTGTATTATACTGTATTATGCTGTGTTATACTGTATTATACTGTGTTATACTGTGTTATACTATATTAACCTGTATTCTACTGTATTATATTGTATTAGACTGCATTATACTGTATTATACTGTGTTATAGTGTATTATACTGTATTATACTGTGTTATACTGTATTATACTGTATTATATTGTATTATACCATATTATACTATATTATATTATATTATATCTGATATGTTTTGATTTTTTATGTTTCTACAATATACTACATATAAATTTCACATATTATCTAACAGCTCATAATTCTATCATAGTTTTAGTATTGAGTGCAGTAGAGCCTGTTATATTTGAATCCTCATTATCCGAATACTTGAATATCTCAGTAGAACTAATAACAAACACAGTTTCTTGTACAAATTACAAAACTATTTCACGAATACTGTTTTCCATAGTTGCAAGCAAAACTTATTAAAGTGCAAGATATAAGATTTCATTAAAACAACAATATTAAGATTACGTTTTTTTATTCTGTGGTATGACAAAAACGTCGTAAACATAATTTTCCTACAAATTGAAACATTAATTGAAAATGAAGGAAAATGTCATTCGAAACATTTAAGGAATGAAAGAATAGCATTTTAACATTTCAGCCTTTTTTCACCAAAATGTTTCTACTAAAAAGCATGTAGTAGCACATATGTACGTTCCTATCTAGACTATATGTGTATAGAAAAGTCGTAAAATACTAAAAAAGTTGAATATTGGGTTAAACTTTTTAAATCTTTATTTAAATATATCCAATTTAATATGAAAAAAGAAATTGTTCCATTACTCGAAAATTAATCAAACATTTTTATCTCGCTATTAATTCAGATACGAAACACTCTACTATTAATTCTCTACGTAGAAACTTTTCTATACTATTTTATTATTATTACATTTACTTTGTAAAAGTATGCTTTATAACACTCGAACATTTTAACTGAATCGCATAGTTTTAATGAAAGTGACACAACTGAGTTTTATATGTCATAACTATGAAAGCTAGTAAAGAATAATTATGTCACTCTTCCTAATTCATGTGGCAGTTATCCGAAAGTTTTATTACTCAAACATTTGTATCTTCCTATTAATTTTAGATATGACAAGTTCTGATTTTCAATACTTTTTCAATCTTTAGTATTCTTAGTAATGTACTTGTATCGTATTATGTTGCTATAACGAAGAAGTGTAATGGCCATCCAACATCGAATAACAACGGCCATGAATTGCCCAAAAAATTCAGGTGGCAATGGCAGGTTTTTACCATTCTCTCGACGAGCAGATTCAATTCGATTAGAATCGACTTTTGGCAAGGCTTACCGGGATAAATTGAATTAGTTTTTGGGCGAATCCGGCGCAGCATTCGATCGACGATTGGCACGTAGATCGAATTGCGATCGCATTGTTGAATATGAAGTCACCGGCCGAGAATTCGAAATATTTTCCAGTTACGTCTCAATCGAATTGTCGTTCATCCATCATATAACACTGATGTTCGTCCATTTGTTTTTTTCAATTAAAGAATTTCATTTTTGTAAATTAAGAAATTTACACCTGAAATTGTTAATCGTGCAGTCAATCGACTAATTATCACAGGTATAGATATTATCCATATTTTAATTCAATTTTTTAATTAAATTGTTGTGAACATGGCAGCTTTGTTCTTTTTTTTTTTTTTGAACTGTAAAATTGATGACATTATTTTTAGTATCATTTTGATTGATTATGAGTTATTTATGTAAATAAGTTACTGATTAATTAGGAACCAATGTTGTGTATTCAACCAACATTTCTTTTGTAATTTGTTTCATTTAATTTAATAGCTATGTGTGTTATATAGCTATTAATTTAAAGTGTGTTAGTTTAATATCTGTCAATAAGTATCAATTGATATCATACAAGCATACATAAATGTATATATATTGAAACATTTTTGTAATTAAATCATAGTGTGGAAATTATATGAATATCTTATTTTATTATAATTATTTACGTTTAGATATCATAAAATTATTATCTGTGATAAAAATGAAGAGATATGAAATATAAGAGATATGAAGAAATATTAAAGTATTAAACTTACAGATGTAAGAAAAGAACAACAGAAAAAACAGTAGAATAATTAATAATTTGAATTTGAATTATGAATTTAAATCTGAATTATCCATTAAAGATGGGAATCTTAAATCCATTTAAGATGAGAACTCATTTAACTTATTAAGAACCAAGCATTCATCACAATATTATTATTTATACATATTTTAATTTCCTTATAAAATTCTTGAATTTTGCAAATGCTTGGAATTTCTTTTTGTCTTAGCTTCCTATTTAAAAAAATAGAATTTGATAATTAATAATTTATAATAGAATTAATTAAAAATTTTTTTGAGATGTTTTAATATCAATGAATATTATTTTGTCTCACTTATAATTAAAATAACATCTTTATGTATATTAATATATGTACTTTTAAGAAACATATATATTTTAAATCTGTTTTTCTCTGCTGATGTTATTGAATACACACACATTTTTTAATATTACATTATAATATATACATTTATATATTAAGTACATACTTTTTTAATATTATATCATAAATATCATCTGCAGAAGGAAACAGATTTAAAATATATGTTTCTTAAGCAATTTTAAATGTATATTGTTTCATAATATATTAAAACTTAAAGTTTTGTATTATATTTATTGTATTTATTATATATGATAAATTCTAGATTTTCATCTAAGTTTCTTTATTAAATTCTAGATTCACATTAGACTCAGTATCATTTCTTCAATTAACTTTTTGAATAATATATTGTACATTCATCAATTTTAAAAATATTTTATTATCTTAAATATTTTTAAATAATTTTTAATATTTTAATACTATCTACTCGACTTAGTATTTTTAATGATTTCAATATATTTAGATAGAAAAATATTTCTTTGCAATACATCTTTTAAAAATATTTTATTATCTTAAATATTTTTAAATAATTTTTAATATTTTAATACTATCTACTCGACTTAGTATTTTTAATGATTTCAATATATTTAGATAGAAAAATATTTCTTTGCAATACATCTAGAAGTATACCATATTATGGTCTTATCATATCGCTCTTCGAAAAGTGTACAATTATTGTATACAGTATATGTTTCTGACGTTAATTAAGTCTTCGAGTACATCGATCTCACTAAATCATTTGATAATGTTATCGCTCTTCGAAAAGTGTACAATTATTGTATACAGTATATGTTTCTGACGTTAATTAAGTCTTCGAGTACATCGATCTCACTAAATCATTTGATAATGTTTCATTGAAGCTGTCATTAATTGTTTCCCGTGCGTCTTCATGAATGGCAATGGCCAATAATGAAAACACAATGAGGTCTGTGATGCATCGTAAAAAAATGTAAATTACAATTTACTGCTCCCACATCTGGCACTGAGAATATCTCCCAGTCACCTCCGTGCGTCTTCATGAATGGCAATGGCCAATAATGAAAACACAATGAGGTCTGTGATGCATCGTAAAAAAATGTAAATTACAATTTACTGCTCCCACATCTGGCACTGAGAATATCTCCCAGTCACCACACAAACAAGCATTGTAAACTTTATCATTTATAGATTTGTAATTCTGCTCGTAGTGTGTGATTACTATTCACAGTGAATGTTTCACAATTTATCAAGAACGCATGCTGAACGTACAATTAATGTAAATATTTTTCTTTATATATTTTTTTTTAGCTTTTATATGTTTTTCGATACATCTGAAACTCTATAATTTTATACTTCAATAAGCAGTGAGATGTTCGATTACATAAATATCATTTTTTCCAATATTAATTTTTAATAGATAATCTTCTCACGTAGGTTAAATAAATAATATCATTGTGGACAAATTCAATATATATATCTCTTAAAGTAGTTTTAAATTTATTCACATTAAAAGTTGAAGTATTCTAAAATGAAAATATAATAAATTTCAATAAATCGTATAATTTTACTAATTATATAGAATTTCTTATTTTTTAAATTAAAATTCTTTCTTGAGATTTCGTTTTCTCTCCCTTTCTTTTCTTGTATTATTTATACATTATTATCCGTTGTGTTAGATGTAATTATAATGTATATTCCTTCACTTAGTTTTTAAAAATATAAAAGTAAATTCCAAGAAATAAATTACTAAATTTATCGTCTTTGTATCATTATTTAATAAATGAGAATATCTTGAAATACATCTGTGATATATCTTCGGAAAGAGTATTAATGGTGCAATAAATAATGTTTTTTATTTTTAAAAAATTTTTAATTAGTTCTAAATTGTCATAATGTGACAATAACAAAAAACATTACTATATTTTTTAAGTTCGCCAAATATGTCTAACATTTAACTCATAGTATGTAATTAATATAATTATTTTCTTGCTATAGTAAGATTATTATATAAGATTATTATTATAGTTCTTGAAATTATAATAATAATAATAATATTTAAATAATATTTGAAATTACAATAATAATAATATAATTATAATTATAATAATAATAAATAATATTAATTGAAATTATAATAATAATAAATAATATTTGAAATAATAATAATAATAATAATAATAATATTCAAAAATATCAAAAAATAATGGTAAATTAAAGAAAACAAAAGAAATTTAATTTTTTAAACTTGTTGAAAGTACTTGTAAATATTTAAATTCAAGATAATACATTTTATTCATTAAATGTATATTATATTTAGTTATAGCATAATTTAGTTATTGTATTTAAGCTTTCCTGTGAAGGGGAATGAAATCCAAATGAATATTTATATTTATATTTATTTTAAGGTAAAATATAACGACGATGCAAAGTAGCATGCTATTACTATTGAGTAATGTAAAATACTATTTTTTAGAAACATAAATGTACAAGCAGAGTCGATAAATTTAAATAGAGAACATGGGGTTAACCAACGCGGGTGGCCTCGTCATTTAAAAGGGAAACTAAATGTCGTATATTAGTGCGCGTTGTCAGAGTGCTCGATAATAGTTACTCTAGCTGAAAGAACATATAATAGCCAAGTATGTTGCACGTATATGATAGTGAGTAACTAAACCAATAGCTTATAACAATTCTAAAATTGAACCGACTTTGTATTTTATACTTAAACAAACATCAACTGTTTTATATTATATTAAATTGTAATTATAATTAAATTTAGAATTATGACAAAAAGTTAAATTAAATTATAAACTATTATTAAATAGCAAATTTCATTGAGAATTTTGAACTAGATTGATATTAGTAGAGAAATTTTAACGAGTTAAAGTTTTATTATAGAGGAAGATTTTTGTACCATTTTTAATATTCCATGTGAAATATATAATTTTGATACAAAAGCTTTTCATATTAATTTTCAAATCATAATACAATTTTAGATTATTTTTAAAACATTATAAATTTAATTTGAAGTATTTTATGCTTTATATGAAACATACAAATACTTGCAATTTTAATTTGTATAATTAAAATAGTAAATAAATATCTTCACTGGAAAATGTGTGAAAAAACTTAGATTTAATTAAATTTCTTTTTATTTTTAACCTTCTGTAACTTGTTTATTTTTTTTTTAGAAAGTAACTATTAATTGCTATTTAAGGTGTTTGCTTTAATATAATAATTCAGTAATGAAATAAAGGATTAGAGCAAATGAAATAATATAACATTCTAAAACTGCTGGTATATGTAGTTATTATTTCAATAGAAATTAAAATTAAATTTGTCAAAAACAGTTGTTAAAACGAAAAATCTGAAATTTATTATTTTTTAGGATTTCATATTATATGTATCTAACTTTTATTGTTGTATCTAACTTCAATTGTACAGGATTGATATATTTCTTATATTTTAAAATTTTATATACATAAAACAATATTATTATTATATTATAGTAATATCAGAGTATCATAGTTAATTAGCATATAAGAAAATATAATAAAAAAAAATAGTATATAATATTATAGATAATATAGTATTATATATATAGCAATATTATTAATTTATTAATTAATAAATATTATATTTAATGATCCACACTTTAGTTTATAAATGAGTAATTTATAAACACTACAAGAACTATAATATTTTAATTAACTTTTTATTAAAAATTGAAGTAATTCCGTTGCAAATTTTTAACATTTTTAACTAACAATGAACAATGAACAATGAACAATTCAAAAATCGAGCTATCTATTCCGAACAATGCACGAAAGTTCTTCACAGAAACTTCTTCTCAGGAATTACGTTAACTGATATAAAAATCGCAAGCCAATCGAACCGCGTGCGAATTAATGTCTTCGATAACGCACCCGGTTATCTTAACGCTCCCATAAATTTCGAAACGTCACAAAGAAGCGATTGCGTGGCTCCTACTCAAGCGCAGTACCGGATATCTACTTATATATATATATATATATATATATATATATATATATATATATATATATATATATATATAGTATATATATATGTGGTATATATATGTAGTATATATATGTAGTATATATATGTGGTATATATATATATGTAGCGAAGCATAAAGAAGCATCTTCGTTGCTGCGGCTGTGCTGCGATTTATAAAATACGCTTATATGCATCGCCCAATATCCATTATGTCTTCCGCGTTAATTGATTCGATTCAACTTCATGAATATACTCCCACATATTTTGTAACACACTATTTAAATAGATATGTGTAATTCTTCTTTCTTCTTATCTCATATATATTTCATAGTTTTCATTGTAAGATCCAATTTTTTATTAAATTTCAACTGTTATATTAGAGAATGAAACATGAGGTGAACTTTGTTAATTTATTCATTGATCCTGGTATATTTCCAGAATACTGTCCATTATAATTTGAAAAACAAGCTTCAAGTGACATTTTCACTTATGTGTCATTTTCATTGTTTCATGTTCTGATCTTGGAATATGAACTTCATTATAAATACTAATATTTCATAAATACTTCCTACATATTTTGTAACACACTATTTAAATAGATGTGTGTAATTCTTCTTACTTCTTATCTCATCTATATTTCATAGTTTTCATTGTAAGATCCAATTTTTTATTAAATTTCAACTGTTATATTAGAGAATGAAACATGAGGTGAACTTTGTTAATTTATTCATTGATTCTGGTATATTTCCAGAATACTGTCCATTATAATTTGAAAAGCTTTAAGTGACATTTTCATTGTTTCATGTTCTGATCTTGGAATATGAACTTCATGAATACTCCCACATATTTTGTAACACACTATTTAAACAGATATGCGTAATTCATATAATCTGTGTTATATAGTTTATCAGAGCACGATCTGAAAATTAATGCATGAAAATTATATCTGTGTATACTTGTAACATAAATACTTAAATGTCAAGTGACCAAGTTTCATATTTATTAATAGCGAACAACGAGTTCACATCATTCATGAGATATTGAAAATACTAACACTAGGTATTTCAAATAGAACACTTACACGTGACATGAACAAAACGTTGCTTCAATAAAAACTTTAGCTTTATACACTCTGCAAATAAAATCCTACACAATGCAATACTTCTGCATTGCCTGGTATACTAACAAAAAAAGTCTATTGACGCTTGAACAAAGATTTGCTTACAAATGTAACAGAAAATAAATTGTTTTGCTGGGTAAACACTGATAGAGGAGTCGAATGTCTAACCAGTAACGCTATCGAGAAGATTAATAAGGTTCCATTAAGAGGTGGTATTGTTTCTCAGCATCAAGAATGCGAATGCGAGCGCCACACGTGCGGCGAAAGATGCGAAAAATGCTGTCCCATGTACAATCAGATTCCGTGGAAACCTGGCACAGCTGCGAAGGGCTTTCACTGCGAGAAATGCAACTGCAATGGACATGCAACCTCGTGCAGATATGATCAGGATGTGGCCGACAGAAAAATGTCTATGGACATTCGTGGGAAATTTCGTGGCGGTGGCGTCTGCATTAATTGCACAGTAAGCCCGAACTTCTCGAATGAAAAATCATCAAAGAAAAAGTTCGTTTTCTATATCGTTAACTTGGCTTGCAAACATGATGATCGATGCTACACGAGTTCTTCTATTTATATATGAATCTTACGTAGAAAGAATAAATGAGAGAATTACTCGTTCATAGATTTGCTCAGTAATGTTGAAACATTGTGTTCCTTTTTCCTTTACAATGAGAGCTTATTCTATTGCAATTTACAATTTGATCATAACTACAGGAAAGGGATTTGAGATTTTATGAGCTTGTAGTGTTCATTGAAAAAAGAAGAAAAAGAAGAGTTTACAATATCTTCCTTTCATTTAAATATTAAATACAATACACTAGATATAAAATTTTTATTTGCAACTATAAATCTTGATTCACACTAGCAATTGGATTACAATCTAGATTTTCGCCAAGGTATTTATATTTGGCAATCAGAATTAATTTTATTCACTTGAGGAATAAACAAAATGTCATTCTAAAGTATTTTTGAATGAAAATTGCTTGAAATAATTTTTGATGACCGAGGATATTATGAGCGAAAAGACGATGGTTCTGGGTACATACGATATTGCAAAATTTATATTGCAGAAAAAGCGAATTTGAAATTTCTTTCCTCTTTTCATCTACAACTTAATTTTTTGAATAACAATACTTTAAATAACAATTGAGTAACAATCAAATCTGATCTGAAATATCGCGATCTTAATTGCTAGCAAACCTAACCTAAATCTAACCTAAA